>WWET01001540.1:97972-108076 GCA_011038615.1 Limnodynastes dumerilii | reverse complement strand
TCCAGTAGGGTACACACTGTATTACATGTTCAGAATTAGGTGCCTAAGCGTAAGGATAGGCCTGCAAGTCTGGTATCAGTTAAGCCGGCGAATCCTGCTTAATACTATGTCATACCATGCAAATTGCAAGTATCGCTAGTCGCACTCTAGATTTATCTTGGCTATGTTTAAGAAAGAATGTCCAATAAACTCAATGGACCATATTTACGCTTAAAAGTGTATTAAGTGTGGACAGAACCGCACCTAACTCATCCGTCCTGCCCCTAACCCCTCCCCCCCATATTTAGATACTTTTTGGCACTTAAGATTGCCACAGGGCTACCTTATCTTACCATGCGTAGTTTCCTTCTTAAGAAGTAAGCTACGCACAGACAATCCCTCCCCCCTCCCACTTCTAACTTAACACTTCCTGAGGTGGCATTAGGCCGCCTCTTTCTAACTAATCTACTACTACTCCATGCCGTCTTTAAAACTAACTAACTGGTACGTAGATTGTATAAATGACCTACCACGCATGCATAGTAGGTCATTTCGGAAGATTACGCGCTTAAGAATCCAGAGCTTCTTAAACATGAATCAAGTCCAATGTCTATAGTCACCCCCACAGATAGAACCATATTGGGTAGAAAATGAATATAACACCCTGTAAACACAACTGGATTCACACATCGCTATAGATATTTACTCAGCAGACCTGCACATGAATCTTAATGGGGAATATTTTTCATGTGGTATCTATGTGTCTGATAAATGTGAATACGCAATAAGGGAGATACAGTTGATAAAAGTAAGATGAATGAACCCAATACAAAAAAATGAAGCCCAATAGATTTACATTTTTATACAAAATAGACACCTATAACCTTTTGTATGCTGGCTGTGTTGCAACCTCACATTGCTTCGATATTACAAATACCATTTCCATCCATAACATTTTCAGGGAAAGGGCATTTTTATTTATCAGCCAAGAGTGTAATACTTACTGTACATGCAAATGAAATCAATGTTAGTATCTTATTAGACGCTGGTTCCTAGGTACCTCTATAACGTTATGCACAGAATAATGGCATTGGGGAGACATAACAGTGCCTTAAATCTTCGATCTTCCTTAGCTGAAGAGCACTAGCTGAATGTAGTATGTGATAGTCTCCTAGTGACCTAGTCTGACTTCCAAGATTGTAATAAAATTCTTTAAAATCTAATGAATTTCTCTTTAAGATAACAAACAGACAGAAGACGGCTTTTTGCATTGATTCACATCTATATATTTATCCTTGAAGTAAAGTAAATAATAGTGCGCTGTGTTCACAGATCCGTTTTCACGTGAAGTTGCGTGCGTATTTTTAGATACGGTTTAATTGCGCATGCGTAGTAACTTTATTTAGGCAAGTAACGTAGAATAAACATGTAAGCGCTTTAGGCACGGACATGTGAATCGCACTTGGGGGCATACGTACGGATGTGCGGGGTTGAAATACGTACTTGGAAATTTACATGAAAGTGGGTGGGGGGAGGCATTTAAATGAACACTTGAGGGCGTGGTTATAAAGAATCACACGCACGGAAGACATATTCGCACGTTAGTACACAAGTGAAGAACAGAGTGGTCTATGGTGTCGCATGTGTACGATTGCACGGCCGTGAGAGGGGAGTGTCATGGGTGTTGGTGGGTGTTGTCTTGCTACTTGCGTGCGTATAATTGCGTACTTTTAAAATATGGAATGTGAATACGGCCCAGTAACATATTAACAAGCGGGTAAGTAATCTTGCTCTTTTTAATGGAGATCAGTAGAAATTTGTGGGTATATGATAACACTGATTTTGTTTTACTAGGCATAGTAGAGTCTGAGAACAAATTCCCTGCTATTATAGCTGAAACAATTTTAATTAATGAACTTTTGTTTCATATAGGGGTTGTGTCTGTTTTGTGAGAATCCTATGACTGTGATTGGCTAAATGATTTCATTGCTATTCAAGTTCCAGTGATCTGATTGGCTGCAGGTTAAAGGAAGCGAGCGCTAGATAAGTGGGAGAGGATATAAACGACCAGCTGGGCCTTCACACACAGTAGGCATAGTTATTAGATGATTCTAGATGTATGTAAATGAGGGTTAGTTTGGAGTGGTTGGGGTGGGGTGTGGTGTCAGGTGACAGAGTTTTTATAAAGGGTTGTCAGTGTCAGTTGGTCAGCCATTTTGATGAGCGTTACCCTCCCTCCCTCCCTGTGATGAGGATGTATTTTAACGTGTATAATTTCTTTCACAGACGGGGCATAGGTTGGCGGTAGAGGTGTGTTGTCACATTATTTTATGTTTTGGTGCAGTTTATATGAAAAAAATGGGGGTTCAAATTTACTGATTACAGAGACGCACCCTTCAAATTCTATGCTGGGTCATCTGTCCCGCGACGGGGCCAGGTTTGCCTCCTCCAATCAGATGAGGTGTGCACGTGAAGAGGTGGAGCCGGGGGGTCTTGGTGGGTGGTGGGGGCGCCTTTATCGTCATTTCCTGTTTGTTGATTTTAAGTTCCTGCGGTGACACCCACCTGCTAGGGGCCACCTTTCTCAACCCTAAATTTTATAGTCGTTCATCAACGTTCATCAGCTGTTGATCGTTTATTTGTTCAGTAACCCTTTGGATAGTATAATGCTCTGATTAGTTATATGTTGTTTGTAGCCTTTTGAGCTTTGTAATGCTGTTATTGGGGACAAGTTCTGACCTTGTAACTGTTGTAACAAATTGATCAAGTACTAGCTAATTCTAACTTTCTGAAGATGCAACATAGGCCCAGATCCTAAACTACGTATGCGAGCGATTTTACATTTGCTGCTAGCGTAAAAGCGCCCATTAGTATTTACTGCACATGCGCGCAGCAGATGTTACGACACGTAACTCAGAGCGTAAGGGCCATTCACGTAACTTCCGTGTAACTATGTACGAAGGAGCGTGCCAGCCAGACGACAACCGTAATTACGCTTCGGAGGCGGGGTGAGGCATTTAAATCGTACAGTATGGGCGTGCTTAGGTGTGTAAGTATGTGCAGCCATTACGGCCATCAGGAGTTACGCTTGGAAAAGTTAAGGTAGGGTTTGGAAAGCGTAAGGCGGCCGAAGTACATACGACCAAGGGGAGTGTCAAGGGGAGTGCATAGTAATTACGCTGCGCTAGGAAACGTAATTAAATCATCGTTCTGGTTTTACCCCAGTAAAAACACTAATATGCCAAAAACACATTAGAGTCCATAATACACAATACTGGATCTTCTCATACCATTTGAAAGAAAAATTTCCAACATAATTGGCTTCATTATCCATTGATTTGATCAATAAATATATAATAATAATAATAATAAATATATAAATGCTGATTAACCTACTGATCATATGTGGTCATCGTGATAGACTAGTAAATGGATCACTGACAGGTAATATCTTTGGATTCCCATACCATAATCGTTATAGCAATTTTAAGTCCCTCCAACATCAAGTTTGGGTTCTCCCTAATCCCACATGGCAGGCCCAGAGTAGTAATGGTTGAGAAAAGATCCTACCAATATATATTTGTTCTCCAACAAATAGAGTTCCACCTCTCTCCTATTGGGCTCTACCTCTTTCTATTGGGCTCCACTTCTTCCCTCTGGAGTTCCACCTATTTCCTCTCCTGCTCCATCTCATTACCCTCCTGCTTCTCTTCTTTTCTATTCTGCTTCTCTTCTTTCTTCTCCTGCTCCTCTTCTTTTCTCTCCTGCTTCTCTTTTTTCTTCTCCTGCTAGTCTTCTTTTCTATCCTGCTTCTCCTTTTTCTTCTCCTGCTCCTTTTCTTTCCTATCCTGCTCCCCTTATTTTCTATCCTGGTTCTCTTCTTTCTACTCCTGCATCCCTTCTTTTCTATCCTGCTTCTCTTCTTTTTTTCTCCTGCTCAACTTCTTTCTTCTCTTGATCCTCCTCTTCTTTCTTCTCCTGCTCCTCTTCTTTCCTCTCCTGCTCCTCTTTATTCTTCTTCTGCTCCACTTCTTTCTTATACTGCTCCTCTTAACTCCTCTCCTGCATCTTTCTTCTCCTGCTTCTTTCTTCTCCTGCATCTCTTCATTCATCTCCTGCTTCTCTTCTTTCTTCCTTTGCTCCTCTTCTTTCTTCTCCTGCTCCTCTTCTTTCTTCTCCTGCTCCTCTTCTTTCCTCTCCTGCTCCCCTTCATTCCTCTCCTGCTCCTCTTCTTTCCTCTCTTGCTTCTCTTCTTTTCTCTCCTGCTACTCTTCTTTCCTCTCCTGCCCCCCTCTTCTCTCTCCTGCTCTACTTCTTACCTCTCCTTCTCCACCTTTTCCCTCCACCGTTCTGCCTCTTCCAACATTTTGCTGCCCTGCTAAGCCTTTTCTTGCCGCACCTTTTCCCTCTCATGCACTGACTCTACCCTTCCCCTGCACCTCTGTTCCACTAAAATCTCCTTCCCTACTCTGCCTTTTTCCCTCCCCTATTCATATAGTTATACGGGCCGGTAAGTCCATTAATCTCTTTCCAAGCACACAGTAAAATCAGGTAAGATACGCTACACCAACTGGTGCATTACTCATTTTGCATCAGCCCTAGTGAATTTGCATTTTATTGGCAGAAGACTGATGAGAGGAGATACAAGGATTATGGGAAATAGAAGGGGAAAAAACATCATCTTTCCTGTCAGGTGATATTTTTTCCAGCACTGGCAAAACATTGCAGCCCTATCATACAAATAAATGTATAAATGCATTCTGTAATATCTATCCCTTAACACTTACAATAGATAAATACAAAATAAAATACTACAGGATTATAGCCCGGCCCAGGACTTTTCTTTGAGGAAAACAGCAGTGACAAGATGTCTTCTTCCATCATAAATACTGTTCAATCATGTCTGAGGGAAGACTATTGGACGTATAACATATACGTCCGGTGTTTAGTGTTTTTTCCTACTCCGCATGCGTATTACATATTTTACGTTATCTACGTATCTTTTCCTTACGTAGATTGTGGAAATGCGGTCTTTCAGACCGCATTTCCGCAATCTACGTAAGGAAAAGATACGTAGATAATGTAAAAAAATGTACTACGCATGCGCAGCAGGAAGAAAATTTGCTAAACACCGGACGTATATGTTATATGTCCGATAGTGTGCATACGGCCCTCAGACATGATTGAACAGTATTTATGATGGAAGAAGACACCTTGGGCCTGATCCAGGCCTACGCTGGCCAGGCCTACGCTTACTACGCCGGCCAGCAGCATAAGATCGGCTTAAAAGCTACGGCGTAGCTACGGCAACGCCCGATCATGGATCAGACGTCCGTAGCAGCGCCGTAGTAACTCTGGAGGTGGCGTCCCACAGCGTTACTACGTTCAGGTTAGTGTAGGGAGGCGGGGGGAGGGAGGGTATTGAGGCTGGGAGGGCGGTGTTATCGTAGTAACGCCGCCGTCCCAGTGTAGTTACACTCCCTTACGCCGGCTGAAGTTAGGGTAGCTTTCAGTCGGCGTAAGGGAGTGTAAATACGTTCTAAGCAGGGGGAGTGTTGGGGGAGTGAGCTGCTGTTACGTTGAGCGTTAGAACGCTCAGTGTAACAGTGTACATCTGGATCAGGGCCTGACCAGACCTACGCCGATGCGCTGTGCTTATCCACGATCGGGCGTTGCCGTAGCGACGCCGGGCAATATTTGCCCGGCGCATGCGCAGATCGGCTTTTCAGCCAATCTGGATCAGGCCTCTTGTCGCTGCTGTTTTCCTCCAAGACAGTCCTGGGCCGCAGAAGTGTGTCAGGCTATAACCCTGTAGTATTTTATTTTGTATATATCTAGTGTAAGTGTCTGCATACGATCCTGAGGCATTACCTCATGGTTAGTGGCACAGTCAGCTGTGTGAGAAGGATTACAGTCAGTGATTGACAGCCCCCTTCCTATAGGTATTGGAAAAGTGAAGGTCGCTGATTGAATGATATAGAATTCAGGAACATCTGAACATGCCTCTAACAGAAACATTGAAAGATATTGAATTCCAGGAGAGCAAGGGGTTAAGGCTGCCCGCCAAGTACCTGTTTTGTTCTACACTGCATGTACGCCGGTTTCATTCAATCAGCCAGAAAACCTGCAAACTATAAACCTTTCCGTGCAGCCACGGAGAGGAGGAATAAAGGCAGGGCCATAAAAATTCATCAGGATAATGTAGAGAGGAGGCAGGATGGAGCCAGAATCCCTGCAATAAGCTCATCACTCATCCACTGGCATTTACTGCACAACCCATCCTGCTCTTTCTTAAGGACAATTGATGTTCCTTATGCCATTAGCATAATGACTGCAGTGCAATATTTCCAGAAACTTCCTACAAGAGTGCTTAATGCTGTAGCATGCGACTACACAGCAGTGTGTGTGTGTATGTGTCTGTGTGCATATGCTTGTTATGGTCAGTTGTGTGCATCAGGTCACTTGGATCATGCAACAAATGCGGTGATGCTCTGATTGGTTAAGGGTTACAGATAGTACAGATCAATGTTATCCTATTTAGCTTGCAGCCGCCGCTTGCATACAAAACATCAGCAAATAAATACAGAATGATTACAGCTTCTTTCGGTTAAGAAGTCTACTGAAATGATCAGTCACCAAAAATATCATATTTGCATCTTGTTCTATTGAAGCGATTATTAGGATGTCGCAGATGGAGTTGAACAATTATCAGAATTTCAGGAAGGTTCTTTTTAATACAACTTACCTGCCCCCAGACACAAGTGTGCTTGAGGCTGGAGTGCACACACCTGTGAAAGGTGCACCTTGGTCTCCCTGGATTTCTCCTGATACACGCTATAATTATGTGTTGATATGGCTCTATTGATTTCTATTTAGATTTATTGGGCACTGTAGTGCAGGGCAGGGACTTATACATGAGGAGAAGCCCCGTCGAGAGGCAACTCGGCACCCTTAGGGCAAGTTACCTTCATATCAGATGCAAGGCGTTTTCCTTTAGATATGAAATCAATGCTTGCGATATGGTGTCTACTTATTTCCTCTACCTCTGTGCATTATCACGTCTACTCGGATTTATAGTGTGTTTCGGAATTCTAAATATTTTGCCTTTTAATAATCGATTCTGTATTTTGTGTATTTTTTTTATCTCTAATTATTAAAGGTAAGTTTTATACTTCCATAACCCATGGTTGCCAACTTTTGCAAATGAATATCAGGGAGATTGTGATAACCCTATCAAGGCGCTGCACCAAAGGGGTGTGTCCTGTACTACCAAAGGGGTGTGTCCTGTACTACCAAAGGGGTGTGTCCTGTACTACCAAAGGGGTGTGTCCTGTACTACCAAAGGGGTGTGTCCTGTACTACCAAAGGGGTGTGTCCTGTACTACCAAAGGGGTGTGTCCTGTACTACCAAAGGGGTGTGTCCTGTACTACCAAAGGGGTGTGTCCTGTACTACCAAAGGGGTGTGTCCTGTACTACCAAAGGGGTGTGTCCTGTACTACCAAAGGGGTGTGTCCTGTACTACCAACAGGGAAATAGGACACAATATCTACATTTTGTCATAACACAGCAGTGACTTCTGGAACTGAATCAACATCAGGGAGATTATCAAACACTTCAGGGAGTCAGGGAGATTACCCACATTTCAGGGAGTCTCCCTGATATTGACGGAGAGTTGGCAACTATGCCATAACCATGACCTGCATAGTAGCTCAATTCTTAAAACAACGTATGTAAGACGAAAACTACATGACTGTGAATCCGGACCTACATTATTTTTGAACAATATCTACTGTTGACGATTGTTTGATTAACACTTTGTGATTGAGTTATTTAATTTTGTAGTTTCACTACTAGGTGTGTGGATTTCTTTTTTTATTTTGTTGGTCTCTGTGCTGATTTTTCTTGGAGTGCGTTGGTAATCTGGTGTATTCCTCTGTAAGACCTCATCACTAGTATTAGTGTTTATCAGTCCTTCTCAGGGCTGTAACAGCAATAGACTATAACCCTGGGCCGCTTACTGTACCGCCCGCCTCGCTATCTCTTTATGATTGGATTGGTCATCTCACATTCTTCACTTTCTTCCTTTTATCCTCCCTCAGTTCTCCACTCTACAAAGAGATGACAAAGAGAAAGAATGGCCTGCTGCTTATAAATCTTGTATCCTCTATATCTCCCCTTCTGTTGCCTTCAGGAATTAATGGAAAGTTCTTTTTATTTTTGGTGATCCAATCCATCACCAAAAATAAAAAAAAACTTTCCATTCATTCCTGCCTTTTCCCAACCTCAGAGTTTAACTTTCCTCATGTTAATTTAATAATCCTCAGTTGTCCTTACATATGGGTTGCTGACATTTAATAGCCATAGATGCATGCAGGGGCTGGGCTTAATGGCTTATTACCCCTGTTTGGGTTAAATAGGAATGGGGATGGGGCTTGATGACGCAGTTTGCGTCATCAAGTACCTCCCTGTCCTAGCAATCGTATACTAGTGTTGCCAATCAGGGGGCAGGATTTGAGGCCATGGTTTTATGGAAACTATGAGCCTCAAGTCCCTTGCAGGAGATCTGCAGGCTCTCCCGGGAACTGCTCGAATTTCGGGAGTCTCCCGGACATTATGGGAGAGTTGGCAACCCTGCCTCACATTTTTATGTGGACTTGCACATCCAGGCTTATCGGAATGCAGTTCCCTTTCCAACCAGCCTTATTTCGTCAATGATACAGCTGGCAGCTATACTAAAAAGGCAAATCGGATCTCTCCCTAACCAAGGGGCTAGTAGCCTCACGGCCATGCTTCACACTTTCGTTCAGTAACTTTCCCTTCCTACCTTTACCAGAATGTACAATCACTAGCCGCATATGACAAAAGACCGGGGTGAGAAAAATGCAAAACCGAGTCCTCCAGTCACAAGTCCCAGGACAAACAGGCATCTGACGCACTTTTCACCTTCTTCAAAGCCTTTGCGGAAGGTATAAAAGGGGTCTCAGGAAGGCAGTTATATAGCATGCAAGATGTCCAATTAAACAGAAATTTTCATTGATAGCTTAGAGTTAGGCTGCAGGACAGGGAGGGTTCGGACTCAAGAAGGGGAAGGTTAGGGTTAGGCTGCGGTAAATGGAGTGTTAGGTTAGGGTTGGGATTAGGGTTAGCAGCACCACTGCTTTTTAAAATGGAAACTGCCGGTAATTACCAATCAACTGCCATATGATGGTCAGACCATGGTGCTGGTAAACCACATGCAGATTATCTTGCACTCTCTTTATACACCATTCACAAAGACACTACTATTCTGTGTCTAGAAAATGTAACCCACTAATGCTAATAAAAATTTGAAAAATTCAAACTTTGGATGACTTTTCCAGAATTGTATTTAATTTTACACCAGATTTATTTATTTTAATCATTGACACATTGGAAAACTTGTAGTATCAGGGACTCGTGCGACCATTCGAGCACGTTGGAGGGATCTCCGGCTTCGGGGGCACTGCGGCTCGGGGAGGGAGAGCAGTGATTGGTTGTTCCCAGTAAAGCGCACTGCTGCTGAGGGTTGATTGGCATAAGATGCAGGGCTAAACTCCCTGAGTTGTCCTGGGAACAACCAATCACCGCTTTAATTACATC
This sequence comes from Limnodynastes dumerilii, assembly GCA_011038615.1. NCBI lineage: Eukaryota > Metazoa > Chordata > Amphibia > Anura > Limnodynastidae > Limnodynastes > Limnodynastes dumerilii. The sequence goes on along the minus strand of WWET01001540.1, from coordinate 98,478 downwards.
CTGCGGAGCTGATAAATTGATATTATATTAATGCTTATTATATGTCACTGCGGCTGTGGAATTCCATTTTTTTGCAATATTAGCAAACTTATGATTGAAATACTTAAATTTGCAATGCAATACATAGCTAGTATCATAGGGCCTGATCCAGAGCTACGGCCGCCGTCGCTAGTACGGCGGCTGTAAGCGTAATGCACATGCGCCGGGCAGATGTTGCCCGGCGTTACTATGGAAACTCCCGATCGTAGATTGGGCGTCCATAGTAGCGCCGTATGGACGCTGGAGGGGACGTCCTCCAGCGTAACTACGCTCACGTTACTGCTGGTGGGCGGGGGGAGGTAAGTAAATGAGGGTAGGGGGGCGTGCTAAGATGCCATACGCTCCTGTGTGAGCGTATGGCCCCTTCCTTACGCCAGGCGAAGTTAGGGTAGCCTTCAGCCGGCGTAAGGAAGGGGCCATACGCCCGCACAGGGGGAGTGCCAGGGGGGAGTCAGCGATGTAACGCT
>WWET01001540.1:52365-78001 GCA_011038615.1 Limnodynastes dumerilii | reverse complement strand
CCTAAAAAAAAAAAACCCCCCCTCCCCCCGCCTGCCCCACCGCAACCTATGTTACAAAAATAAATAAATACAGTACAGCCCGACAAGGCATACTGCCGCTAGTAGAACTACAAGCGCAAGCATGACCATGAATGACAAGGCATGCTTGCGCTAGTAGTACTACTATCGGCAGCATGCCCGGCACCAAATCAATACACATGCCCATTTCTGTAAATAAAATAAACATACTGTGCCCTCTCCATAAATACCAAGTAAACGTTGAGGTGCCCCCCCAAAATAGAAAGCTAAAAAATAGTGGCAATACCCATTCCCTTCTTTAAACAAAAAAAAACAGTGCTTAACATAAATATAGATCAAAAATTGCCACGTGCCCCACTAAATCTAAAGAAATAAACTAAATTCAAGAGCCCTGTCCCCTTCTTTTAAAAAAATAAAACAGTGTCCACATAATGAAAATTATAATATAATATTAGAAAAAATGCCCATAAAATGGCCCACAAATAAATAAAAAAATACTTACCTGCTGTGATGGGGTCCAGTCTTGTAAGCTTTTAATCTGGGGGGTTGTCCTTGGCAACAAAAAAAACCCAATACAGATGACGCAACTGTCATTAGCGCCGGGATGTCCTGCGTGAAGGACATAGTTTGCGTCGTCTATATTGGGGTTTTTTTTGGTTCCCTGAGATGGTGGAAGTGTAGGACTTGTTAAGCAGCCATCGGACTGCCATGCATGGAGCTTTTCTCATTTAAATATTTTGGCACCCCCCTTTTTCCACACGGAATCGTATGCTGGCGGATACACTAAACTCCAGCAATACAACTTACTTGCGCATTTTGCACTTGCACAGTTTTTTTTTTTAAAAAGCAGTTCTTCCATGTGATTTTCACACGGATGCGCTACTCTGAATCCTGTCCCTGCATATATATATTTGTCTTCTTTCACATTAAAGTCAGCTGCTCCTAGTTATCACACAAACCATTCCATCAATAACTATTCCCATCATCTCACCTTAAATAGGTGTTGCCATGACACCCTTCCTCTCACCCCCAGTGGTATTGCATTCTTCATTTATCTCATCTCTCTGCTAACAATACATCCTTTTAATTTTACACTATACATGTTTGGAGAAACAGAGTGAAAAAAAAAAAACAAGAATGAAACATAGTAAATAAAGTAAAAGACCCCTGCTAAAAAGACAACTTTATGGAATAAAAGACCTATGCAACTGATGTTAAATATAGGTACGTTTGTATATAATAGAAAAAAAAAAGATATACTAATCACCATTTTGTCAGGAATTGGAGAAATCATGAGAGTGTGTGCCCAGCATCAACCCTACATTTAACAGATCTAACTAACCCTATTTATAAAACTCTTCAAACCTCTACCCAATATGTTTCAATACCCTCCTAGTTCTATTTATTTCATCTTATCAGGATTGAGCTTCAGTCTTCTTCTCTTCAAAGTAATGTCCAGTGAGAAGAGAAGAAGACTGATGAAGAAGCCAGTCCAGACTCTATATTTTTGTCATATTTTTATATTTGATATTGATATTTTTAATTTGTTATATTGTATTTTAATATGTACTTTGTTGTCCATCCTTGCCTTGTATGTCTGTGCTGTATTTTGTTGTTGTATTTTGGATGGCATTGTGGACACCTTGTGGCGCTTTATAACTAAACTAAACAGGGCCTCAACACCACAATATCAACAGGTGGAATATCGACAGTGATGATCAATGAATTTACACTCGACTGATTGACACTTCCGCACTCAACGGGGACATCTGATCCACACATTTCCATACTCGGGGATAGTCATGTAAATGATGGTGAGGGTTAGGGTTAGTTAGGGTCCGTCTTAAAATTAGGGTTAGGGTTAGTAATAGGGCCAGGCTTAGGCTGCAGTTATGGTTACAATTAGGGTTAGGGTTAGGCTGCAGACTGTGGGCTTGATCCAAAACTAATAAAATCCCCTGACTTAAGTAACCTACGTAAGTCAACACTAAGTAAGTACTGTGAATACGCAGCACCTATATTTTTGCAACGGAACACAGCCGCCTAGTTCTGCATTCTGTGAAGAATTCATCCTCCGCAAAAGAGGGGGCCGGGCCACCCACTACACCCACTAGGCGAGGGGGCCGGGCCACCCACTACACCCTCTATGCGAGGGGTCCGGACCACCCACTACACCCTCTATGCGGATGAGATGACTCTGTTGGGTGGGATTAGGCATGTAAATCATACACTAAACCCTCATGAATGAAACGCATGCCTACTTAAGCACGGTTCCACTATGCACACGTAAGAATGCAGCGAGGGCCCTGTTCTCCTGCCTGCAGCATTTTGTATCACACATTCTATACCTGAGTCTCGTTTGTGGAAGTTACGTATGGTATTTGCTACTGCATATGGCTCAGGCCCTTGTCTGCCTTTTAACTAAGGTGGATATAATGGGGTAGATCCAGAACTATGCATTTCCGCGATTTTACGCGTGGCGGGGACATAAATTCGCAGATTTAAATGCACTGCGCATGCACACCATAGAAAATACGCACATTCACGTAGCGTAATTTAGGACATATGGGTGATTCACGTATGTGTCACGTAAATACGTGTGGGCGTGCCAATTTTACGTTAGTCAACAATACGTGCGTTTTACGTGAAGTAGGCGGGGGGTGGTATTTAAAGTGTACAGTATGGGCGTGCTAAGCTGCGTACGTTCGCGTAGTCAGTACGTCCGTTAGCGGACGTATGCTGTTACGTTTGGAAAAGTTAAGGTAGGGTTTGGGTAGCGTATTTTGACAAAATACGTCCGTGCAAGGGGTGTGCCGAGGGGAGTGTAGCGAACTTACGTTACGGGGAAGGGGTGCGCCGAGGGGAGTGTAGCGAACTTACGTGTACGAAAATACGCTCCGCGAATAAACGTACGGCACACGTAGTTCTGGATCTACCCCAATAACACTATCAGCCTTAATGTTGACAGAAACACAACCCTGTCGACATCATTTTTGGTCGAGATTCATCCACTGTCAACCTAATGTTGTTGAGTGAAAAAGGGCTAAGGTTAAGGTCATATCTGAGCACCAATCAAAACGCTTCTGCGTGAACTTCACCTACACAAATTACCTGTGTTCGTTAAAAAAACAAAACAAAAAAAAGATTTGTACGCGTCTAATTGTCCGCTTTTTGTGACTTGTGCCTGGAGCAGTTGTTATTTGTGTAAATACGTGTTGATTTTATTCTTCTCCTGTCTGCTTGCTGTAAGGTCACCTTCACACTGATTCCAGCAGGGGTTTTGCAGGCGCTTCTCCCACTGTCTCACGGCGCCATGATTTATTGCCGTTCGCTTCTTGCTACTGTTCACTGCACAATCCAATCTTACAGACACACATATTTCTCAATCTGCAGCAGGCGCCCCTCTGAATGTGCAAGGAAAGAGCCGGCTGATCATTTCCCTCAGATCTCTTATTTCTTGCTTTCTGCCTGTTCTGTGCTGCTTTAATATTCCAACCTGCTGAAAACAGAAACATAATAATAGAAATGATGAAATGGAAAATAAAATGCAGCTTCCAGGACGCGTATTTTCATTCAGGTCGGTAAAGCTGCAGTTTCCCAAAACACACCGCCTTGCTCTATGAAAATGACTGTTTTCTGCCACACAATCTCCAAAAGGTCAACTAGCCTCCAATTAACCTATGATGTAACACTCCGGATCCATTCTTTACCATGGAACTCCTGTGTAAATCTAAAAAATGCCATAAAATGCAGAGTGGAATTATGGGAAAGGAAATGCACACTGATACTTTAGGGTAATAAAAAATGGTTAGATTCAGGTCACCAGTGTGCTAGAAACCACACTGAATTAAATGCTATATGCACTTTTTTTTGCTGTTGCAGTCTTCGGTCCGATGGCCCGCTTTGCAAATTAGTGCCAAATGTGACTTTTCGGCTGTCTCTATTTCGAATAGGGGGCCATTTTAGAAATTATTTTTAGGAATGGGTGAGTGTGTCGATAGGCATACTCGTCCATTCATTTTCACAGAGGACCAGCCGCACCCGCCACAGACCTCTCCAGGGCATTTTAGTATTAGTGGCGGTTAGGGTTAGATGCTTAGGAAGGGAGGGTTAGGGTTAGGACCATAGAAGGGGAGGATTAGGGTCAAGCTGAGGGGAGAGGGGTCTTAGGGTTAGGCTATAGAGAAGGGAGGGTTAGGTTCAGGCTAGGGAGAAGGGAGAATTAGGGTCAGGTTGCGGGGAAGGGAGGGTTAGGATTAGGGTAATGGAAGGGGAGGGTTAGGGTTAGAATTTGGGAAAGGGTTGGGGTTAGTTTAGTTACTCACCTTTGTGAGCATTGTGTTTGGTGCTCCGGAGATCGATTGCTATGCCTCCTCGAGGCATAAGCTAGCGATATCCCAGCCAGTTTGAAACTGGCTGGAAGAGAACGGCCCTATCGAAATAGGGCCATTCTTTGCGGGGACCCACAACCCTTTTTTTTATGCACACCACTGAAAAAGGAATCTGATTGGTGCCGAGCAATTCTTTACAACCTCATTGTTCACATGACATCACACAAACTATCCAAAGGGCGTCCTGTTACCTATAATCTTGGTGATAAGTTGAAACCATGCCATCATACCAACAAGTGTTGCAGGCTATAACGAACACATTTTGTTACCCAAAATGTTGACTGCTACTTTTGGACTTTTGAGATAGGACTCAACCTTGAGACTCTCATTGTGTAGCGTTAACAGAGTATGGTTCACCCGTATGACGGTCTACATTTCAGCTGACCATTGTACTACAGCTGAATGCAGATTATCAGCAATTGCCAGTAGTCTGCATTTTAGAAGGCGGCGGTGATGCGTCTCCTGGAGTCACTTGCTAAAAGGCAAATGTTTAACCTAACCCTAGCCTTAAACCTAACCTTTCCCTTTTTCAGCCTTAACCCTAACACTCCATTCCCCACAGCCTAACCTTAACCCTCCATACCCTACAGCCTAACCCTAACCCTCCATGCCCCACAGCCTAACCGTAACTCTCCATGCTTCACAGCCTAACCCTAACTCTCCATGCTCCACAGCCTAAACCTAACCTTTCCGTGCCCCACAGCCTAACCCTAACCCTCCAGACCCTACAGCCTAACCCTAACCCTCCATGCCCCACAGCCTAACCCTAACCCTCCATGCCCTGCAGCCTAACCTTACCCTAACCTTTTACCTGCCTCAGCCACCACAGCCTAACCCGGGATGGAGTTGCCAGCAAGTAAAGGCACTTTTAGAAATAGAGACAGCCAAAAGCCCAAATCTCAAATTTACACAAAATGTACACAGAATGGATGAAAAAGAGAGTAAATGGTTCAAAATTAGATTAAAAATTAGATTAACATTTATCGAGCAATATCCAATAAAAGCATACAATAAAAATCAAAGAATACAATCAAGCTACAAAAGTTATCACAATTCTAGTGTAAAATAATGAATCTTAAGGTCCTATTGTCTCCTACTTGTCTACCCCACCCACATAGTATGTTCGGTCACTTGAGCAGGGCCCCCCCCCATCCCAGTGTAGTCCCCTCATTCATTACTTCCTCTTCCCACCCTCTTCTGCACTTCGGCAACCTACTATCCCCTTCCCAGCTGGGGGCCTCACTCACTCCCACTAACCTTCCCTACCTATCACTGTGCTTCTCTCCCCACCATTTGACATAGTTAAGCCTGATCTGCTGAAGCTTAACACCTCACCTTGCTGCCTGTGCCCTATTTTTATTTCATACTGTATTGTAATTTTATATTGTATTGCACTATATTGTATTGTTTTGTATTGTAGTGTATTGCTGTTTAGTTCCTGCTCTGTATGTCTATTCTGTATTTGTTGTATGTCTGTATGTCTCTTCTGTAATTCTGTATTCTTGTATGGTGTTGTGGAAATCTTGTGGTGCCTTATAAATAAATAATAATAATAATAATAATAATAATAATAATAATAATATTTCCAGATAGGAGGAATATTCACCGGTCACACAATTCATCCATGGTGTTTGAATAAAGTCGGGTCCATCCTAAAGCACAGTCTTTAATTCAATCTAATCAGAAGTGGCCTCCTCTAGAAAAATCCAGGCATATTTTCAAATATTAAATATAAAACATAAATGTTAATCAATACTAATAAAAATAATGAATCAATACTAATATAAATAAAAATAATTGACATGACATATGGTAAGTTTCCCATTCTAAATCTTTCAATTATATTGTTTTCAAGTTCAGATATATATGGAGAGAGAGAGAGAGAGAGAGAGAGAGAGAGAGAGAGAGAGGTTTTAAAGCTATTAGAAACATAGAAACATATTACTTATTAGTTGCAGAATCCACAGAGTGGGAATGGGTTAGGTCACATGACTCACTGAAATTGTCTTCCATATTGGATCAACTTCTCCACTCACTCAGCCCTAGGCACTGTGTTGGGCCCTCTCTTTATTTCTTCTTCCCCATAACAACCATGGACCATATTTAGAAATCTAATTCTTGTCATTTGAAACCCTGAGGGGCAACAGGAGCCACACACAGAGGGCAGCGTTACTCATGGTATCGCCCAGCTATCCATTCCCCACCACAGAGGTACTTGCAATACCCAGGAGCTACCGTTCCTTTACAAATTCCTGCGCACAGAAAATGGCAGAGGCATGGAAGTCATGATCGGTATACAGAGAGAGAGCGTGACTATACAGTACATTATAATAACAAGTCCTGCCCACTTCTTACACCTCTGCGGTAAGGTGTAGGAGATGCCATTCCTCTTATGTCTCGGTGCATTCTGATTGGGTAGCACAATCTGGATGCACAGAAAATGGGGGAAAACTAGGTCTTTGTGTCTCTGAAACTGTTTCAAAATAGCAGTGTACCGGATCCAGATTTAATAACCAGAGGATACCTACACATGACCAGTGCCTGCCACACATGCATACATAGGCCTGAAATGGATGGAACGCAGCATGATTCTTCCTCCAACCTCCATCAGAGGAACGTCATCTCACACCACGCGTACTTGGTGAACACACGGCGGTCCGGATTCACAGTTACGTAGTTTTCGTCTTACGTACATTGTTTTAAGAATTGTCGTAGCTTATTGACGCAATCTATGTACAGAAATGGTATGTAGATATGCGTAGTAGCTCAATTCTTAAAACAAAGTACGTAAGACGAAAACTACGCAACTGTGAATCCAGACCGGTGAGCGGAGAGATCTATGCCGTAAAGCTAAGCCCTTATGTACAATTCTACATTACTAACTTTTACACGAGGCGGGTGCGTAAAATTTAAGGTAGGGGTCAGAACCGGAAAGGGGAGTGTACTATCCTCGCAACAAGTCCATTCCAAACAAATGGACTCACATATGTGCGATCGTTGTTAAATCAGGGTCCGATCCAGCGTTTGGAAATGCGAAGAAACAAGCTGCTGTTTTTAATACAGCGATGAATGAGTTAAGTATAAAAGGGGAAAACAGCATCTTAAAAAGTTGTCTTTTACCTGCGTATAGCAGCAGATATTGCACTGACTTCATTAGCTGCCTAATGTCCCAGTAAATGACTGTCAGAATGTTTGACAGTTCAGCTATATACAGGGAGACCAGCATACCTGATGCTTAATGAGCCAAAAGCTGAACAACCTTCTGTGTGGAAACTTCAAGCACCTTTTTCAGTGACTAGATATTCCAAGCATCATCTGTGTTAGCTGCACTGAGCGTTCGTCCGGGGCTGGCCCTAATTCTAAGGGGGATTGGGGGTAGAACCGTGATGGCAGAGGGGAGTGCAAGTGCATCGATCCAGTGTGACTATTGGCTCCACTACAAATATGCAATTATGCCTGCTCGTGTTGCCACATATTAATAAAGGCTATGTAATTCCTGACATATAACGGAATAAATATTCCTTGCAATCTCATACCCCCAGTACTGACACCTGCTGGTGGTAAGTGGAGATGCACATGTAGAGGCCTGAATCTGAAACGCACATAATTCCATCTTTTTGGGTTTAAAAGCAAACAAGCACAAAAAAAAATATAATAATAGCAATAATAATAAAATAAGAAAAATAATAATAATAACCTGTGTTTTCAGTTGTACATCTAAAAATGGATCTGACCCAGCGCTGCACGCAAATCTGAGCAAAAAGAGTGCATACCGTATATGCGAAGTGCAAAATTGGGGCAAGCTGCGTGTGATTAATAGGCACATGCAATGATACCTCTCGTTGCATGTTTGGTGCACCAGGGATAGATTGCTATACCTCTTCCAGGCAGAAGCAATCATTTTCCCAGCCAGTTTGACTTGAAGAGGACTGCAAGTGCTTAACTACTGCTAATTGCCCAGGGTAGACCACATAGAAACAAGGGGCCTGATCCAGACCTAGTTAAGTGCTTGAACTTAGTTACTCCTGGGCTAAACCATGTTGATTGCAGGGGGGTCATATTTCATCCGTTGCAAACAGTATTAGAGTTGAGAGGTGATGTTTCCTATCCCAAGTCTAAAGTTTCTTATCCCAAGTCTAAATAACAGTGTGATAGTAAAGCTGGTCAGTATCTGTGTGCAGTAAGCGATTCAAAGATATATCCCTGCATGCAAAGAATACAATTAACTTGACTCCCCCTGAAATCAACATGGTTTAGCCCAGGAGTAACTAAGTTCAAGCACTTAACTAGGTCTGAATCAGGCCCGATATACTTATAATCCCCCAAGCTATAGCATCTATTATATAAAAGGCCTGCGCTGCTCCTCACCTTTTTAAATGAGCAATGGGGGGATGGGTTAATGAGCGCGGCATGCTTGAAGTACGCTGGACAGTGGCAGGAGGGGCCGGACACAAGGCTAATGCTACTCCCCAACTTTATAAATTAGTGACAGAGAGAAGGGCCAATGAGCGTGCGTCCCTGGAGCACACTGGTCAGTTGTAAGAGAGGGGTGGGTGCAAGACTAATGCTACTGTTCACCTTTAAAAAATGAGCAACAGGGGGATGAGCCTATGAGCGCCGCATCCCAGGAGTACGCTGGCTAGTGGCAAGAGAGGGGCGGCCACAGGTGGTGTGTGTGATTAGAGCGTACTACTGCTGAAACAATGAACAATAAGCAATTGTAATCTTATTTTTACATGATTTTGACAGGATTTTAACTAATAATAATTAACTTCCCATTATCTTACAAAATTGAACCACTGATCCCAAGTTGTCAATAATTTAACTCCCTGCTCCCAGTTCACATTAAGTAAACCCCGCAACCAGTCCCTCAAGTTGCCTATTTTACAACTGGCCATAAGAGTCAGATTCCACACTTAACCAACATCAGAATGCCTTGCAGCGCCATCCACTACCAGCTTGGTTAATCGTTGGCGTACGTGACACACTTACGCCTGCCTATTTTCCAGGCATGTGCAGTATGAAAAACTACACACTATGGCACAAAACACTATGTCCTTTTAACTCAGCATGAGGCCCATAACTGCTGACTATACATATGGTTTGGTTCATTTATTTGACTTTGTCGCTGCAAGAAATAAAATCAATACTCTCTGTGCATCATTAGAATACATATAACTATAAACCAGAAATAAACTCTTTACTTCAGGTGTATGCGTTATACTCAGCTGGCACAGAATGTTGCTGCTCCATGTGGCAATGAAGACGCTTAATGCCCTACATGCGGCCGACACCTGCACATTAGGCTGGCGCCAGCATTTGCTCATTCAGGGACTAACAGGCCAGTTCGGCTACATGTGGGCTCCCAGCAGGAGATGCCGTATTCAGTCCCTTAGGGATTTCCCCACCATTCCTCGCAATTTCATGCTTCTCTTAGCAAATGCCTGCTGATCTCATCCTAACACTTCCCATGCCAGAGAGGACGCGATGAAATGACAAACTCCTTTATTTTCCTGCAGAATTACACTATTCCACTTCAAAGGCTAAAGCTGGTGCATTCTGGGACGGCATTCCCTGCTCACCAGATGTCCACGGAGCCTGCAAACGACTTGATTGCCACATGTCCTCTGAGGTGACGGCCATCAGACACAAGCCATTACTTTCAATGGGCACCTTTGCACTTTCCTTATTTTCTACAGAAAATCACATGTATATGGGCACATAAACTAATCTAATTAAAAGGTTCCCTTGTAAAACTGTGACACGTGCGATAAAGAAAGCCCCGATCCCTCCTCATAATCACGTCTTAATTAGGATATAAATGAGGCTTTAAGCTGCAGTATTTTAAAAGTTAAAAAGTAAGGCAAAGACTATTTTGGGGATTCTGGCGTCTGGCTAAGAGGAGCCGTTATCCACTACAAGCATAGGACCAGATTCAAAATTAAGAAAAGCAACTGACTTACGTATATGCTACGTTCAGAAGTCACCTGTGAATTGGTACAGTGCCAATATTTCCGCATCCGGTAATGCCGTGTTCTATGTGGATTGTAGTCTCTGCAAAGGGGCTTGCCCACTCATACGACATGTGCAAGATGTGTGGGCATAGGTATTTATAATGTGCAGCAAGGGCTGGGTTCCATTCGCCACCATTTTTGATTTACACACTGCTGGCAGCTAATTGTTGGCTTTGTGTATTTTATAAAAGGGCTGCATTGCGAAATTCGCCTAGCAGCCACCGATGACGGTTTCCGAAGCTATGGGTTAGTGCAGGGGAGGGGACATAGTGTAAGAGGGTAGCTTTAGGGTTAGGCTGCTGGGAGGGGATGGAGCCTAGAAGGGGAGACTTGGGGTTTGGCTGTAGGGAAGGGAGTCTTAGGGTTAGGCTGCAGGGAAGGGAGTCTTAGGGTTAGGCTACTGAGAGAGAGAGACTAAGACAGATTTACTAAGCTACGGGCTTGCAAAAGTGGAGATGTTGCCCATAGCAACCAATCAGATTCTAGCTGACATTCTCTAGTATGTAACATTTAAATGAAAGTTAGAATCTGATTGGGAGCTATGGGCAACTCCACTTTTCCAAACCCGCAGCTTAGTAAATCTGGCCCTTAGGGTTAGGCTGAGGGGAATGGTGGGTTAGGGTTAGGGCTCACAAAAGTTTTTCCATGCAGAATACTTAAAGTAGGATGCAGTCCTTGTAACAGGCTTCCGCACAGAGGAGATCAGGATGGAGTTTATTGATCTTCGCGTGGACAATAGGAAAACAAAGTCTGTACATTGGTAGCTGCAGGGCTGTGAATGTATGGGCATGGTACTTTGGTCTGGATCCTGGCCATGGGCGTCAGAGTTGCCGGCGGACACTTTAGCTATACCTTCCAACTATACTACTTTTTGTTGGACTGTTCCAATTCACAGGCTGCAAAAGGGGCAGGGTTTATAATAAAACTGGAGGAGTTTGACCAAATATGGGCATTTGTGACGTGGGTTGTCCCCTCCTTTCTTACCGGTGTCCTTGCCCAGCAAGTAATGTGGTACTAAGGTACTGCATGCACTGTAACCGCAGCTGCACATCAACTAAATAGGCATTTTCAAGCAATGCAATTCAGCCCTGAGTCCTCCAGTTTGTGAATAGCCCCCAATCGCTGTGAAACAGAAAAAGACTCCTAAATCGGGAAGACTGCAACTAAAGTGACAGTTTCTAATCCAGAGTAAAATAAATACTGTCATTCCCCAGAGCCTGTACTGGAACCAGCACGCGCTTCAATATTTTACACAATATTTAATGTGAAATGCAGCTCATAAATATGTAAGAGGAAAGTGTAACTAGCAATGTGGCAAAGTCTGGAGGTGGCACAAAATTTTGTAGGATAGCAAAATCAAAAACTGTTTTAGACTGAATCACGGCTCAATGAGAAATTACATTCAGGACTGACATGTGCTGGGGAGAGTGGAGACATTGTTATATGGTTACTTTGACGGACACAACTGAAAAACAATGGACAGCTTACTGGAACAAAACCCAATAGAAGACATTTGCAAATTTTTGAGTCTACAATCATTAATATTAGCAATATGAGGACCAGTAACTGTTTACTGCAGGTGCAATGCTGCCCCCTCTGGCTGATAAAGAATTTACACCATGCTGATCAGAGATGGTGTATGCATTAAAGTCAGGTGCTGGAAGAAAACACTATCGCTCTATCTACTTACCTTCCTCGCTCCCTGTGAACGAAGCTGCATCAGGCTCGCTTATCATCACATTCGTTGACAGTATTTACAAATACTCACCCCTTCTGCGAGGTCCCGCGATGAGCTGCTGGGTCCGCGCAGTACTTCACATTCATGCGATGAATGAAGTACTGCACATGCGCAGTAGCTCACAATCTGGACTTAGAAAACTTTCAGTGCCGACATGAGAAACACTGCACATGCGCAAGACATGAGAAACACTGCACATGTGCAGGACATGAGAAACACTGCACATGCTCAGGACATGAGAAACACTGCACATGCTCAGGACATGAGAAACACTGCACATGCTCAGGACATGAGAAACACTGCACATGCTCAGGACATGAGAAACACTGCACATGCTCAGGACATGAGAAACACTGCACATGCTCAGGACATGAGAAACACTGCACATGCTCAGGACATGAGAAACACTGCACATGCTCAGGACATGAGAAACACTGCACATGCTCAGGACATGAGAAACACTGCACATGCTCAGGACATGAGAAACACTGCACATGCTCAGGACATGAGAAACACTGCACATGCTCAGGACATGAGAAACACTGCACATGCTCAGGACATGAGAAACACTGCACATGCTCAGGACATGAGAAACACTGCACATGCTCAGGACATGAGAAACACTGCACATGCTCAGGACATGAGAAACACTGCACATGCTCAGGACATGAGAAACACTGCACATGCTCAGGACATGAGAAACACTGCACATGCTCAGGACATGAGAAACACTGCACATGCTCAGGACATGAGAAACACTGCACATGCTCAGGACATGAGAAACACTGCACATGCTCAGGACATGAGAAACACTGCACATGCTCAGGACATGAGAAACACTGCACATGCTCAGGACATGAGAAACACTGCACATGCTCAGGACATGAGAAACACTGCACATGCTCAGGACATGAGAAACACTGCACATGCTCAGGACATGAGAAACACTGCACATGCTCAGGACATGAGAAACACTGCACATGCGCAGGACATGTGAAACACTGCACATGCTCAGGACATGAGAAACACTGCACATGCTCAGGACATGAGAAACACTGCACATGCTCAGGACATGAGAAACACTGCACATGAGCAGTGTATTCATGCCGGGACTGGAAAGCTGCAGCCCGTCGGGACGCCCGGACAGGTGAGTTTAAAGATGTATTTATATTTTCTATGTTTTATTTATGTTTTTTATTGATTTTTTTTTTAAGTTCTAATAGCAGCTATTAGGGGGAGGATAAGAGGGGTATATGGCCCTATCGCATTAAAATGATCTTTGTAAATAGAGCCCTAAGCATTTACATGCAATAACGGTTTTCTGTGAATGAAGCTGTATTAGGCTGGCTTATCGTCACTGCGGGCCTGCAAATTTACTAATACTCACCCCTCCGTCAAGGTCCCGCGATGAGCTTTGAGGTCATCGCAGGGCTTCTCAATCCTGCAAAGCTTGAATGAGGTACTGCACGTGTGTTGTGACTCTCACTCGGGTGAAACATTGCGCATGCAAAGTGTATTCATTTCTGCACTTTGCTAACTTCAGTCAGACAGGTCGCCTGGTCGCCGTTACCTTTTTTATTTCTTATTTATGTAAGGAAAAAGTGTTTTATTTATCAAATGATTGATTACTTTTGTATTCCAGCGGGCTCTCCATTCATACCCCTCTTTTCCTCCCCCCTAATAACACCCACTTTGTCATTGAAGCTCACTAGCGCAGAGCATACGGATGCGAATGGGTAGCCCGGCGCCCTACTTTTTGTGCCCACTCCTGTTCTGTACATGCGTAGAGTGGTTTCCCTAAAAGTTAGACAGAATCGCAGCTCTGGATCAGCTGCGCTGTGTTTAATTACAGAAAATCCAGGAGACTCACAAAATTCAGGCAGTTTTCCTGATATCCCGGGAGAGCCAGCAAGTCTCCCGCAGCAAACCACTGTCTCAAGTCCTGCCCCCCTGCCTAGCAACAATACTATTCCTAGTGTTACAAGTGACTGGGTTGGACCTAATGACAATTTGCATAAATTACATCATCAAGCCCAGCCCCCTTTCTGGAATCTATCTCTTCCCACCAGGTTCTCCCCGGTTGGCATCCCTGGTTTATATCTTATATACAGTGCACCACAGAACAGGAATAAACCATCATAATCTGCAGCTTTCGCAGTTTCCCATTTTACCTGTGCATGGCCGTTACTTTTGTAAAATAAAAGTCTTAAACAAAAATATACAAATATTTCTTTCTTCTCTTTTTTTTCTATTAATGCATTTTTTTTCCCCCTGTAACGATATTTAATTTATTCAGGCAGAAGAGAAAGTGTGTACTGATGATTATTTACAAAGGAGCGTGCCTTTAAACATGAAATATATGATTTCTCTTTAAATGACTGACAAAACAACCCACCCGCTGCTGAGTATCTATAGCATATTACTCTATCCCTAAATAATTCATAGGAATTCATATTGCTGCCAGTGGTAGCTAATAACATATGGACCTTTACCATACAAATGATGAGTTAATCTGTATTGTGCATCAGATTTTACAAATATATTGCTTAATAATTAATACGCTTCTGTATGGAATCTGTCAGCACACTTTTGAATAATGCATTCAATGTAAGATGAAGGGACATTTACATATGAAATCAGGCATCCCTACAAGAAATCTAATATGGGAGACTGGTGGAACACTGGTCCATAGTTACGCTTCATTGCGCCAAGGTTATAGATGCAATTCTGACCGGGCCCCCTAGATACCGGTATTTTAATTGGTTGGGTATATTTCTTTTTAAGGTTCTTGGGTATTATTACTTTTTACAGGCTGCCGTTAAATGAATTTCATAGGGGAAAAGAACATTTATGGAATTGCAAAAATCAAACGAATGACAAAAATAAAAATGTAAAATATAGCACGTCAAAAAAAATAAATAAATAAAAGAATAGAAAACCGTATCTATTCTTGACTGGTCTTGTGATCAACCATGAGTTTATTAGGAGACAAAAAGCCTTAAACAGTTGGAGTTTGGCTTTAAAGGTCTTGCTTTACAATTGCGGTCAGATAGCTTCCTATTATCGATTGCATTGCTACAGGCGATAAATGTATTAGAGGCAGAGCTTTGGCGGATTGCGTTCTGAAGGGCATGTTGTGGGAGGGAAAAGGAGACGTGCGGTCAGTCTACAGTACTGAACACAGACACAACTTTACTTCAAAACATTTGCACCAACCCGGGTCATGTCTTGGCGACACTTGGTGTAATCAATATTGATGACAATGAAGATTGTGTTTAGGGGTCAGGTAGACCCCCTTCCTCCATAATGACATAACGCATGCTGTTTTTCTGGGAGACAGATCCTAATACTAAGATGGACATGCTTGGGATAAATATATGGATATCCTAAATCCTAAATAAACAATGGGGCAGACTGGATGGGCCATGTGGCTCTTATCTGCCATCACTTGCTATGTTTCTATGTAAGATCACTGGACTCTGTAGGCTACAGTAAGGGTAAGGCTGTTGGCTGCCATTAGTTAGGCTGCATTTAGGGTTAGGCTTAGGGCTGTCGAATATTTCACTGTTGGCAATACTAAGATTGATAACAATTCTGTCAAACTTAGGATCTAATCCTAAACCCCGGACACCCGACTTTCGATTTTCTGGTGCTACGCATGCGCGTGCCAGATGTTCCGTAACGGATCTCGTTCCGTACACAAGGAAATCCCTCCAATGGTGCGTTACAAGACATCCACATGCCTATTCCCCACACAGCGGGCAAGGACATACGTGAAGATATGGGTGAGTGGTCGGCGGTAATCACATCCACGCAGATCTGCGTTTGGACAGACGAAGATCCGTGCAGAGAACTAAAGGCAAGCTTAACCCTGCACAAGAGGGGGGGGGGTGACAGGGGAGTTCACCCCCTCCTTCCATGCAGACTTACAGACCGCTGTGTGTACAGAGCACGCACAAAGGTCTGGATTAGGCCCCTAGAGTTGTAGAATACACAACTCCAGCATCATGACACTTGGTGACATTCACACCCCGTAGACCTATTGTTGTCAAATGAATGAATGTCAGTAACCTGCATTCTGATCCTTAATTCCACACCCATCAGAATGCTGTTTTTCTGGGAAACAGATCCTAATACTAAGATGGACATGCTTGGGATAAATATAAGGATATCCTAAATCCTAAATAAACAATGGGGCAGACTGGATGGGCCATGTGGCTCTTATCTGCCGTCACTTGCTATGTTTCTATGTAAGATCAGAAGTCCTATCACTGGACTCTGTCAGCAATGCAGAAAACTAGGACCTGGTACAATTTCTACCTTGTTGCTGGGGGATGCTTGATCTACACTCACCTTCTCCAGACTCCACAACATGACCCATTAGGTACAATTTAATCCACTACTGAGCTTCCAGCTGTCACTCACCTGGTTTAAATGATTTAACTGATATCTAAAAAATGTTTTGCCTCTTCAACACACTAGGGTGGTTACCATAGTAACTGACAGTTGGCAACTGAGGAGCAAAATTTTTTGTACCTAATGGAATGGGTCATGTTGGAGGGTATGCTTCTATGCTGACACCAACAGAAGGAAAATCACCAATGATACCTGCTCAATGAATCTACACTCTACAGAGATGCCTGATCCACAGTTCCATACTCAATGCGACATAAGGTTAAGGTTAAGATTAAGCTTAGCTTTTGGGCCGTTTTTAGGGCAAGGCTGAAGGCTACAGTAAAGGTAAGGCTGTGGGCTGCGGTTAGTTAGGCAGCATTTAGGGTTAGGCTTAGGGCTGTCGAATATTTTACTGTTGGCAATACTAAGATTGATATAACAATTCTGTCAAACTTAGGATCTAATCCTAAACCCCGGACATCCGACTTCCGATTTTCTGGTGCTACGCATGCACGTGCCAGATGTTCCGTAACGGATCTCGTTCCATACACAAGGAAATCCCTCCAATGGTGCGTTACAAGACATCCAAATGCCTATTCCCCACACAGCGGGCAAGGACATACGTGAAGATATGGGTGAGTAATCACATCCACGCAGATCTGCGTTCGGACAGACGATGATCCGTGCAGAGAACTAAAGGCAGGCTTAACCCTGCACAAGAGAGGGGCGGGGGTGACAGGGGAGTTCACCCCCTCCTTCCATGCAAACAGACTTACAGACTTCTGTGTGTACAGAGCACGCACAAAGGTCTGGATTAGGCCCCTAGAGTTGTAGAGTACACAACTCCAGCATCATGACACTTGGTGACATTCACACCCTGTAGACCTATTGTTGTAGAATGAATGAATGTCAGTAACCTGCATTCTGATCCTTAATTCCACACCCGTCAGGCCAGGCCTAGCTGAACCCCCTCCCCCCAGCACCTGATGTCCATATTTAGCCCACCTTAAAGAAAATAAACCACTGAGGCAGGCGCGTTTTAATAAGTGAGGCAGCCCTTGTGCAGAATTTGTACATGAGGCCTAACTGTGCTTTAAACCACGCCCCCTTTTCAGCCCGCGAATAGGGACAGTCCCACCGCAAGGGAAGGATGGCTCATTCAGCATCTATTTCTTCCCTCCGGAAGATCTGCCAACAATGGGTGCAGGATGAATGCCACAGGGCCCCCTGTTCTGAGGGGCCTGTGTGCACCGCACACCCTGCGCCCATTATAGATACGCCCACGCCACCGAGGACAATGCATCCACCCACAAAGCAGAACAAGATTTCTAATAAGATGTAAATATGTTCATTTGCAAGTAAATTGCTGACAACTCTAGGGAACCTAAGCGACCATAACATTACCTGACATATCAAATGCCCTCATCTTGCCTATAGGAGAGTTCAGCACTATGTAAACCTGTATATGAATCACTCAGCACAACAGAACAACATCCTTGAACATGTTGACATTACCATTACTTCTAACAGAAGAATCTTATTTACGCAAACATGGCTAATGCTGTCTAGTGGCATTACCTCTGGGCCAAGGCTTTCAGCCCCACAGAGAGCATCTGCTACTATTCTGACCGCCTGAGGCTCACCAGGGCCTGTGCTATGCAGGACAGATGTTTGTCCTTCACTGAGACCTGCTCAAGGCACAAGGAAACCTTTACTTGAAGCCGTTGGTGAGGTTTCTAGATTACACGCTGCACGGATGTTTAATCGGCTTAATTAGGAAAGTTTATTTTGCGGTAAGTCACCAGTTCCAACACTTCTCACATACAGAGAGGCAGATGCCTATATACGTGCTCCTAATTCTACAACTTGCAATGGATATTTGCATTAAGAGGTGTCATATAAAACTCACTGAACTCCAGGAACATCTGATACCTCAACTGTGACTCCCTGTGTGTTGAACAACAAGAGATCTGTTTTTTCGGGAAGTTCCGTGCGTATTTTTACGATCCGATGAACTGCACATGCGTAGTAACTAAATTTACACAATGTATGTTGATTTTACGCACGGAAGTCCATTAGGCAGGGACTTGTGAATCGCACGTGGGAAGATCCGCACGGAGGGGCGTGTTTATAATCCATCCGGAGAAAGATCTGTGTAAGTGAATGGGGGGAGTCATTTAAATGACCTGTTGAGGGTGTACGGAGACATTATACGCTCGGAAATGCACACTTAAAGATATGGGTGGTTGAGGCACTCGTAAGTCACCGTCAGCCCGTCCGTGTAAGGGGCGTGTCATGGGTGTTGCCATGCAACGACTGTGCGTATATTTGCATACGTTAAAGAAACAGATCTTTGAATACGGTCCCAAGTCCCAGCATGTGGCAAATCTCTTACGCACACAGTCCGTCTAAAATGTTGTGGAGAATCGTATGTAAGTGCTTAACCAATCCCTCACTGTACGATTTAAATACCCTTCCCCACCCACCATGCGTACACCCTGTACAAGGAGAACGGTATTTCAATTACGTGTGTCGGGTTGTCACACCCCCGCCATCGGATAGGCTTACGATGCCAAATCCAGAATGGGTCATCGTGTGTCCTGATGAATATCCGCATATGTGCAGAACACATGCACGGAGGGTTTATGGATTCGGAATTCGTAAATCATCTTTTTTGCATAATTTCGGTTCCGGTCCCATTACTGGAAGTGTCTTAATAATTCATTAGTATTCACAACCTCTATGCAAATATGTCATAATATTATTATTAATGCTTTAACCTTTTAAATCTGATCTGTAATAAAAGAATGTGAAAAACTGAAATGTAAATTTGTTTTAATCTATAATATAAAAATAATATTTTAACAATTACAGATCGTTGCAATTTAAAATAGTAAATAATTTTAATATTCGCAGATTTTGTATCTATTGTATCTATTTTTATCTATTGCAGACCTTTGCATTCATTACAATTGGACTGACCCAGATTTAAAAGGAAATTCCGTACAAAGGATCCGCAAGGGGGGGACACTGTATGGTGTAGGTTGCTGAATCTCCCAAAATATTCGGGAGACTTCCGAACTTGGGGCAGTTCTCCCGGCCTCCCGGGAGAGCTGACAAATCTCCCGCATGAGAGATATAGCAGCAGAGACGTAACTAGGGGTGTGCGATAGGGGCGGCCGCACAGGGCGCAAATCTTAAGGGGACACCAATTAGTTAATATTTATGGGTAAATTGGCTTGGAATTCAGGGTCAGGGGGCACCATTTTTCCTTTTTGCCCCTGGCGCTAACATTTTTAATTACGGCTTGGCATAGCAGTAATCCCTAGTGCAGTGTTTGCTAACCTATGACACTCCAGGTGTTGTGAAACTACAATTCCCATCATGCTTTGTCAGGTATCCGCTATGCTTTTGCAGTTGAGGCATTCAGGGACTCGTAGTTTCACAACACCTGGAGTGTCACAGGTTAGCCAACACTGCCCTAGTGTTACCTGGCATGGGCGAGGCTTGATGACACAATTTTGGTCATCAAGCCCTGCCCACTCCCTGGAACACTATGAATTAAGGTAGTACCGTAAAGGGGGTGGGGCTTAAATACACGATTTGCATAAATGACATCATTAAGCCCCGGCCCGTGTCGGCCTGGGATCTCCCGGAGAGCTGACTTAACGTACAGTGCATACTCAAGTCATCGTATTTTTATTAATTCAGGATCAGGCCCATGTCAGCCAATTTTAGGAATTGTAACAGCAGCGACATATAACAAAAATACCAAAAACCAAGAAACCCATAGGTAGTCAATAATTAAGGGTCGGATCCTAAATTACTAATTTCTGAGTAATCTGCTCGGAGCATTGGTTCATTTTGCCTTCTGTGCAAGCGCACGCATCCGCGAACCCCTTTCAGAACACACTGAGGCCTGTCAAGACTTATAACGAGTGACGTGACGTGTCCGACATCCCCCAACAGAAGACGGAAAGTCTTGCAGAATCTTGTGTGTCTATAAATAGCTAAATGCTATGATGACCTAAGAGGATGGAATTCTGGAACCTGTAGTCCCACAGCAGTCAGAGTGCCACAGACAGAAAATCCCTGTGTGAGCCCACTGCCAGCTTTCTGACACCTCCTGCACAATCATTTATTTGAGCCTCTTTTAATAAAAGTAGATTGTAATCTCCACAGACCCATAATTCAGAGAGCCTGTCTGCTTTTACCTTGTATTGTATTGTTTATATCCCCAGCACTATATAAAAATGACAGGATTACAGTTCCCTAGTACTTTATCATGCAAGAAAATTTCACACATGACTGTACAACACCTCATTGCTCTGACTGGTTATTTTTATGACTGATCAAAGTTAGAAAATGAGGGGGGGGAACCATTTCCAGAAGTAAGGGGGCAAGCAGGCACTGTGTTAGAATTATGTATTATTATTCAAATATAAAATATTATGGAAGTACTATACAATAACTTTCTCTCTTCTGACAATGGTGGATGTTATTCCTCTACGGAGCTAATCCTTACACAGATTTCTAAACTCTGCTTCTAAATGTGATGACTGCAGCCACAAAATACTGTGCAGTCAACAAATAACTGATCTAGATAACATTTTACATTTTCATCGGTTCATACATTGCAACCCTAAGTCAGAATATCCGGGAGACTCACGAAATTTGGGCCGTTCTCCCGGTATCCCGGTAAAGCCGGCAAATCTCCTGCATGTCCCTACAGCCAAACAATCACCCGTGAATCCCTAGCGTTACTAGGGATGGGCAGGACTGGATGATGTCATCAAGTCCCGTCCACCCCTTTAACACCTAAGATCACACAGATGATTGACAGGGAGTGGGGCTTAATGATGCGATTTGCATATATCATGTCATTAAGCACCGCCCTCTCGCAGTAATCTATAGCTTCCCCTCCGGGTTCTCCTGGAGGGAAGCTTTCAATAGTCTGCAACCCTGCCCTAAGTTTACCATAGGTACGGTAACAGTTTTTGGGCTTGATTTACTATACTGCGGAAATGGAAAAGGGAGATGTTGTCCATAGAAACCAATCATATTCTACCTGACATTCTCTAGTATGTAATAGGAAAGAGAGAGCTAAAATCTCATTGGTTGCTATGGGCAACATCTCCAGCAAAACTTCCAGCACCATTACTTTCTGGTTTACTGGGGCAGTTCGAGTTTGTATTAGGTGCAGGGGTTTTAAAAATTAATGGAAATATGCAAATAAACAAGAAATTGCAATAAAACACTTTATAATTGTGCAAATTGTGTCCTTTTTTTTATTTTCAGCTAATGTTTATTCTCAGTTCTGAGACACACCTCCTCTTGATAAGCACAAGACACGCCTCCTCTAACAGTATAAGACACGCCTCCTCTGGATAAGCACAAGACACGCCTTCTCTAACAGTATAAGACACGCCTCCTCTAACAGCACAGGACATGGCTTCTTTGGCTGGTATAAGACACACCTCCTCTGACTGAGCATAAGACGTGGCTTCTCTGACTGGTACAAGCCACGTCTCCTCTGACTGGTATAAGCCACACCTCTTCTGGTTGGTACAAGATGCTAATTCTCTGGTTGGTACAAGACACACCTCCTCTGGCTGGCAGGGCCACCTTCAGGGGAGTACGGCCAATAACGATGCCCTGGGCCACGCCTGAGAGGTGGGCCCAGGCCCCAATAGTTTATTTGATCTATTTTTTTTAACAGCATCCATAGCCAGCTGCATAGGATCAATCTGATCTTACGGCTGTGCTGCCTGCCACTGCTGCAGATCTCAAGGTCTCATGAGATTAATCATGTCATCAATCTCACAAGACACAGAAGATTTCCAGGCTGTCAGAGAGTAAAACAAATCTGTCGGGGAAACTGCTGTAATTAATGACCCACAATAGTTTTACTGAGTATTAAAAATTACATACAGTATTTTTATCCATTATTAATAATTATTATTATTATCATTAATGAAGGGGGGAAACTACTCAATGTCATTTTCTTATTGTGTATTTTGAATAAGGAATAAAACTACTGGGTCATTATTCATAATGGGGGAAACTAAACAGTTTCTCAAATTATTCATAAAGACACTCAATAGTTTTATCCCGTCTTAAAAACAATGGCCCAGATCCTGGGCTCCGGACACCAGGGGAATTACGCACTCTGCATGCGTAATTCCCCTGTCAGCTATGCGCACATCATAACTACGCTAGCGTACCGACCGGCGTACATAAGAGTAGTACGTTAAGGGGGCTGACAGCTTCTTACATCTGCCGTATCTCCGCCATATAGGTGGAGATAGGCATTTAAATTAGGGAGCTGGTCGGGGGGAAGGCCCATTACGACAAGGTCTGCGGACATAATTCCGCAGACCAAATCGTAAATTTTAAGGTAGGAATCTGGACACGCAAGTTGGAGTGCAGGGCGCATGCACTCCCCGTTACGCTGTCGTAACTAAAGACCACGCAAGTCCGTAAGACGTGCATTGTCTGGATCCAGCCCAATGTCTTTACATATATATTACATTATAAATTGATGTGAGCAACCTCCATAAAAATTTATACTGGATAAAACAAATTTGGGTTATTATTAGTAATCAGGTATAACAACTTCCTTCATTATTAATAAGCTACAGATATGTAGAGATATACAGTAAGGCAGACTTGTTTTTTGTATTTTGTATAGGAATAATGTAGTGGGGGGGTGGGTCAGGAGCCCTGTCAATTATGTCACCACCAGAAAACACAATTTGTCATGGCAGCCCTGCTGGGTGGTGCAAAATATGCCTTCTCTGATTGGTGTAAGACACGCCTCCTCTGGCTGGTACAAGACACGCCTTCTCTGGCTGGTATAAGACACGCCTTCTCTGGCTGGTATAAGACACGCCTTCTCTGACTGGTACAAGACACGCCTCCTCTGACTGGTATAAGACACGCCTCCTCTGACTGGTACAAGACACTCCTCCTCTGATTGGTATAAGACGCTCCTATTCTGACTGGTATAAGACATGCCTCCTCTGACTGGTATAAGACATGCCTCCTCTGACTGGTATAAGACACGCCTCCTCTGACTGGTATAAGACACGCCTCCTCTGACTGGTATAAACCTTCCTCCTCTGCTTGGTACAAGTCACACCTCTGCTTGTTACAAGTTAAGTGTATATCTTTGGACATTGTATTTTTTAATTCAGTAGATTATATAATTTTGTCACAATAAATTAACTTGGGCCGGATCCAGACCCACATTCCCTTTTACGTTTCAATGAGTAGCTTATGAGTATTTATGCTAGCGTAATTACTATGCGCTCCCCTAGGCACTCCCTTCGGCTGTACGTACTTTTGCCTTTTTACGCTTTCCAAACCCTACCTTAACTTTTCAAAGCGTAACTACTGTTGTACGTAATGGCTGCACGTACTTATGCGCCTAAGCACGCCCATATTGTACGATTTAAATGGCTCACCCCGCCTCCGAAGCGTAATTATGGGGGACGTATGGCAGGTAGTTACGCTTTTGATACTAGGCTGGTACGTACATTCAGAGTTACGGGTCACAACATCTGCTGCGCGCATGCGCAGTACATACAAATTGACGTCTCCGGTTAGCGTAAATACGCTATTGGACAAAGCTCTGGATCTGGCCCAATGAGCCATATTAAAGTGCACTGTTTCTTTAATTCAATTCAAAGCGCCCTTTCTCTTCACCCCGCCTCCGAAGCGTAATTATGGGGGACGTATGGCAGGTAGTTACGCTTTTGATACTAGGCTGGTACGTACATTCAGAGTTATGGGTCGCAACATCTGCTGCGCGCATGCGCAGTACATACAAATCAGCGTTTTGACGTCTCCGGCTAGCGTAAATACGCTATTGGACAAAGCTCTGGATCTGGTCCAATGAGTCATATTAAAGTGCACTGTTTCTTTAATTCAATTCAAAGCGCCCTTTCCATTTCTTATATTTAAAGTAAAATCCATTCTTTAATACTTAAAATATTTTACATTTGATGGTTTTTTTTATGTGTAATTTTTCCAAAATTTCATAAGGACAACAAATTGCATACAAGCAAAAAACTGGTGATGCTGTCTAAGCATGTATCCTTAAAACAAAGAGAGAACTGCACAATTACAGGGGGTGCAAGGGGCCTGGTGGAGAGGGGGCCACTACCTCAGCCTGTGACAGTTTTTATCAGACAGCAGTTCTGACGAGCTCCTCCCACATGGCTCTGCCAAGTCCCATCCATTAAGACTTGAGTCCCGCCTCTTTGCTATGGGGGGGTGACACCTTCCTCCACTGATAACTTGTTATAACTTTTCTTCCTAAACAGTACAAAAAATTCCCAGCATGCAGACACTCTGAGCTTCTGCATTATCATTCAACCATAAAGTATTTCCATCTCTGTCTCTCTGTTCACATCCCCTCATTACATGCCTTCTGTGTGCAAGTTGTGGCTCCAAGCACCACCAGAATTGCGTGAAATTAGATGCAGTTGGCTCAGCCCAATGATCACCTGTACTCTGATCCCAGCATAGAGCTCCACAGTCAGGAGAGTCAGAGCCCGATTCATTCCTCACCACAGACCATCCCACTGTTCAGTGCATAAGGAAAACAATTGTTATTATCAGTTTAGAGAAAAACAATTGCACTATACAAACAATAGACCTGTTTCCTCCAAAGGAGATGATGCACTGTAATGTACTTACATTCAAAATACCAAAAAATACAAACCACATAAAAATGTGTACTTGTTTATGTATTATTTTTATACATAGTTGCCTTCCAGGAGAATCTTGGGACAGCAGTATGGGGTAGCCTTGAGGTAGTGATTTATGCAGATATGTCTGTAATCCCCAACCCCTAATGAGAACTATTCATCATAAGGGGTCCAATCCTTGGGTCCATACAACAAGGGAATTACATAGAAACATAGAAAGTGACGGCAGATAAGAGCCACGTGGCCCATCCAGTCTGCCCATTTGTTTATTCAAAACTATACTGACCCTAGACCCTATTTACCCTCAATTTAGTTTACAATTTAGGATACCCTTATATTTATCCCAAGCATGTTTAAACTGTTCTA
>WWET01001540.1:32358-42598 GCA_011038615.1 Limnodynastes dumerilii | reverse complement strand
GTATTATTATTAATATTATTAATATTTGGCAACTCAGTCAAATCTCTCATATTTGGGTTTGATTATGTAATTTAATGCAAATCACTGCCTAAAATCCCACTCTGCCTATCAATGTGTCTGTGTCTCTCTAACCCCTATTTTCTTTTCCCCTATGTTTCTAACCCCCATTCTCCACAAGTGTGATTCTCACACCTCATAGAAACATAGAAACATAGAAAGTGACGGCAGATAAGAGCCACATTTGTGTATTATTATTAATATTATTAATATTTGCCAACTCAGTCCAATCTCTCATATTTGGGTTTAATGATGTAATTTAATGCAAATCACTGCTTAAAAATCCCGCTCTGCCTATCAATGTGTCTGTGTCTCTCTAACCCCTATTTTCTTTTCCCCTATGTTTCTAACAACCCCCATTCTCCACAAGTGTGATTCTCACACCTCCCCCATATCTCTCCAGCACCTACTCCCCCATCCCCATTCCTCCATCACTTACCTTGTTTTCCTGTGGCTTTCTCTCATGGTGCTGTAGGGCTAGGTCTGTAGTAGAACGGTGTCTTTATCTTTCGCTTGAAGCAGCGTGCTACTGATGACCTGGGGTCATATGACACTAAAATCAGCAGATAAAGAGACACATTAGATAGCCTTGAGAAAGATTGACTTACAATCGAAACGCGTTGGTGGGGCCTGGAGAAGCTATTTCTGTATAATTTGTGCCTGTGTGAAGATTGCTGATATTCTTCAGAACTCATCAGCACTTTTATATGCCTGATTCCTATTAGCTCATTGTGAGTATAATATCATCGTTCTTCTTTTTACCCAAATAAATTGAATTGCCCTATTAGGTGCTTTTGTATTTTTTTTGTCATCCCTACTTATCCGTGTGGAACGCATGCACGGCAACGAGGACGAGGCTTGATACACTTAGCGGGACATCGGGACCGACCGCCGGAGTTTTCACCATGAGACGGAGAACCCTTCTCTGCACATATATTCTGCGGTTACTCTTACCCATCAGTTTGAGTAGAAATTCTTTTCCCGGAGCATCATACACCCAAGGACTTATCGGTACAGTGCCTGCAGGACTAGAAAACCACTAACCGTAAGCCCGTTCCGGTGATACAAGCCGTTTGACTACTTATTGTTTCTCTATGATTGCATACCCCTACTGCTTGCCATCAACAGTACTATACCACTTGTGCTTCTGTACTAGTGTTAGCAGTGGGCTCATACAGATAGTGCTATTGTTCCAGCTATTATTACTGTCTATATATTGCTTTTTGGAGTCCTAATCACCTCCTTCATAGCCAGAACGTAAGCAGCTCCTGTATATACATTTTTTGGTGCGCTCTTCTATACCTCTAAAACTTTTGTTTTTTTAAAGAGACACATTGCCAGACCCACAGCTGCTTATTAGCAACAGCAGGTTAGGCAATATGACATTATGTCTGCTGCCAGTACTGTATTGAGTCATTGTGGCTAGTGCTGCCAAATGTCATCCCTCTGTCACTTGGCACAAGTAAGCCTAACCCTAATTGCAGTCTATCCCTAACTGCAGCCTAACCCTTACTGTAGTTTAACCCTAACTACAGCCTTACCCTAACTGCAGCCTAACCTTAAACCTAACCTTAAATGCAGTATAGTCCTCATCCATCCACACTGCATCGAGTATGGAAGTGGGCATCACTGTCGAGTGGTCATCCTTACATGCAGCAAAGTCAATCTTCATCCAAAAGAAAGGTAAGTGTTTGGTACTTAACCGTATCTCCATCATACCACATGTGACAGATCCAGAGGCTGGATCTACAGAACAGCAGAAGTCACACCTGCAGCAGGAGAGTTGATTCTGTCAACCTGTTGGGGATGTGAGTATTGCTCAGACTCCGAAGCATCATAGGTTAAGATTCCCGCAATCAAAAAATTAACCTGGCTCTGTTGTAGGTTTGATGACTTTCATATTTGCACCCAAACAAAGGCGTCAACAGGTCTCAGGGTAGGAGGGCAACTCAGTCCCCCTGCCACCATCTTCCACCTGTACAAATGGACCTCAGAATAGAATAGGTAAATGAAATGTGTATATATTACCATCCGAACAGAGGCTAACAACAAGATCATGCCAAAGTCTATTATACCGAAGTCTATTATAGTTCTCAGTGGGACGTTGGTTCTGTCAGGTTGTGGTCATCAAGCAGTGGCATTTGAGAGTTTGCTAATCACAAACTGATTTTAATTGTGATTGCTGGTCATTTTAATCCCACACACAGTGTGATTTCAGAGAACCTTTTCAGTCCATCAAGAGTGCCGGACGCCTGACTTCATCAAGGACAAAAACCTTCAAATCATAATTTTTCATGAAAATGATTATTATATTGATTTGATCAGCCTATTGTGGAGAGAGAGAGAGAGAGAGAGAGAGAGAGAGGGGGGTTTATTTCATAAAGAGGAGGGTAAAGTCGCATATTTTCCGATGTAAATAACTGGACATCGTTATGCCCATAGAGATTCTACTGCAACATGAAGGTTAAGTTAATACAGAAATTGGTTGCTGTTACTAGCCAAATTCTAGCAACTATTTATTTGCATTTGATGGAATTGTTATACTAATGATTGATGAACAGATAACACCTGCAAAGACAAATATATTATTTCTTTTTGTCCATACGGTGTCATCTACTGCCATCTGCTGGCACAATTAAGAAAACCACCTACGCAGAAGTACAATTAGGCTGTTTTTATTAGTGCAATAGTTGGAAACCATAAGGAAATGTAATTCTAAAATAACATTACTACACAAGCTGTGTGAAGTAAAGTTGTTTAGATGTAGTATTATCTCTTATTTATGTTCCTTATTGTTTTTTTCCTATTAAATAGGCCATAATAGGTGTCTGTTTTCGTATCTTTATATCGTGCTTATTTATCTGGTGTATCAGCAGCACTTGCTTGGTCACAGATATCGGCATGCAATGAACCTGCTTCACTAATGCAGAAGTTTAGTGAAGTTAGTGTAATGCCAAATCAATCAAGCTCTGCCTCCCCTTATTCAGAGATAGGAGACTAAATGTCAGATAGGCATGAAGGCCTATAAACACCCGGATACTGGAATCAGCCAATCTAAGGGTTAAGGAGATTAGGATAGATTTAGGGGTGGTCTTAGTGGGATAAGGGGTTGGGCTTAGTGGTATATAAGGCTCTTGGAGAGAAGGTTCTGTCTCTTTTTCCTTGATTTTACCTCCCTCCCTTATTAAGTTGTTGTGCACTTTTTCTTTGCAGACAAAGCGTAGGTTGGTGGTAGCGGTGGGGGCGTCAGCATTAAACTTAATGCAATGGCAGAAGAATAAGTATGGTTTAGGATAGACATACACCTTTAGTTCAATTGGGAAGCCATGCCCGGTGGTTGGATCCCTCGTCAGTCTCCTTGGTATAACCATGGTGTGCAATGTGAAAGGAGTTGGTGTTCTCACAAGAGCCATTACCTTCCAGGGCGCCGAAAACAGCTGACTCCCCTCCTGTTATCTGTGACACCTGAGGACAGCTGACTCCCCTCCTGTTATCTGTGACACCTGAGGACAGCTGACTCCCCTCCTGTTATCTGTGACACCTGAGGACAGCTGACTCCCCTCCTGTTATCTGTGCCACCTGAGGACAGCTGACTCCCCACCTGTTATCTGTGCCACCTGAGGACAGCTGACTCCCCACCTGTTATCTGTGACACCTGAGGACAGCTGACTCCCCCACCTGTTATCTGTGACACCTGAGGACAGCTGACTCCCCCACCTGTTATCTGTGCCACCTGACTATACCCAAAAACAATAGAACATTTAATGCTAATTAATAAATCTATGCCCCCTTTTTTAATCCCACAAAATTGTCCGTGTGTTTATTTCAATAAGAGTGAATGATGTGAGTGACAAGTCAGCCATAGGTATTTTAATAACCTGCATAATACATAGCAGAGTCAGTGTATATTTATCATGCTGAAAGAACGGATCGTACGTCTGTAACGACAGTGTAGTTACAGAGGAAGGGGCGGGCTGCTCCGTAACTACACTGTAGGGGAGGGATGGAAATTAAGAAGGGAGGGCTGGGTTAGGGCTTTACGTTCATGTGGCCGGCGTAATTACACACTGTTACTCCGGCTGAACATGGGGTAGCCTTCAGCCGGCGTCACAGTGTATAATCACGCCGGCCACAGGGCGAGTGTTGGGGGAGTGCATTAGAGCTACACTGGCCGTAAGTACGAACCACGGCACAGCATAGCTCTGGATCAGGCCCTATGTCCTTAACCAACAAGACTGTATTGTTGCTTCCTATTGGCTTGAGGCCTAAATAACTCCCCTTCCCAATACTGCCCTTAGTAATGTTGAGCCTGGGCTCATGCCCTGGGCCCTGCACTCTGTGGGGCACCAGAACCATCCACAATTGTTCAATATACAGAGACGTGGCCTGCTATATTACATCATGGCTTTGTGTATGATGCTAGGTAGAAGCAGTAGCTTCTGTGACGGTGCTGGGGGGGCGGGTGTGAGGCAATCATGGTGAGGCAACATTATAAAGTGAGCGTGATTGTGAAAGTTGGGTGAGCTCAACTGCTAAGGGCAGCTCTGCCCCTTTCTATATAGGACATAGTTGCCAACGTCTTGTTTCTCCCTTCTGGCAGTATGGGGGCAAGGCTTGAGGATGTGAGTTATGCCTAATTAAAACTGCCGTTCATAGGCTTACTGAGAATAGGGAGGGAATTGATGTCATCAAGCCCCGCCCATTCTTAGTAACGCTTGGGGATTGAGGCTGCGATTGACATTAAATCTGTAACTATGATATAGCGGGTAAGCATGGTTGTTGCAGGTCTTTACCTAAAGGCGAAGCTAGGCATTTCTAGGCTGCATAGTAAAGTTTAGTGAGTGTCCAGTGATGCTGCTCCATCCTTCCCAAGTAGACCTTGCACTGTGCTTCTGCCACACATAAGATGCAGGATTGCCGAAAGGAAGCCAAGAAGGCGGGGCTTAATGACGTGATTTATGCAAATCATGGGCCGTATGCAGAGCTCTGGGCGCATTGCATATGCGCCTGGAGTTTTCCGATATTTGTTTCTGCGCATGCGCAATAATTTTGTAACGCCATCTAGATTTCTTTCTGCAACGTAGATTGCGTATACACGGTCATGTCATTAAGCCCCACCCCTTGACTATTAATTATTCCCTTTTTCGGTTTACTAAGGATGGGGTCTAGATGTGATGACACAAATTGTGTCATCAAGTCCCTCCCTGTCCCTAGCAACACTAGTATACTAGTGTTACCAGGCAGGGGAGCAGGACTTTAGGCTGTGGTTTTCATGAATCCATGGGCCTTAAGCCCTTTGCAGGAGATTTTCTGGCTCTTCCGGAATACCGGCAGATCTGCCCGGATTTCGTGGTCTCCCGGACATGGGAGAGTCATTTTATTCATAGCAGAGCAGGGACTTCGATCAGTGTGTAACCACTGTGGAAAGTATGTGTGAGAATAACTGCTTCCATCATAGCTACTTCACTGATCCTGTTCCTTGTAGTACTGCTTACACAGCTTTTTTGTGTATTTTCTGCAAGAGGCAGATACACACAAATGTATGTGATGATTATGTGCAATTTAGGGGTACGGCACCTACAACCTGTATGCAATTTATGTTCTATACCAGATGACAAAATGCAACTGCAATAGAATTAGGCATATCTATGTACACATTGCATATGGTAGGCAGCCTTTACTGGAACATATGTATAACCAATCATCGCATGCAAATACCATTTATTGTGCATGCATATGTATGTAAACACATGGTTGTCGACTTTTGGCAGCTTCCCTCTGGGAGATCCCGGAGAGAAGCTAGCGCTGCATGCAGGGGGCAGGGCTTAATGGCGCGGATTATGCAAATCGCGTCATTAGGCACCGCCCTCTGGCTCATACTTTTTTTTACCTGAAATAGGGGTCGGGACGAGGCTTGAAGCCGCAAATTGCGTCATCAAGTCCCTTCCTGTGCCTAGCAACACTAGTATACTAGTGTTGCTAGGCAGGGGGACAGGACATAAAACCACGGGCCTCAAGTCACTTGTGGGAGATTTGCTGGCTCTCCCGGGATACCGGGAGTACTGCCCGAATTTCGGGAGTCTCCCGGACATTCCGGGAGAGTCGGCAACCCTGTGTAAACAAAATACACCTAAAATATGCACAACTGTACATGAAGCCTTCAATCTTATATTCACATTATGACAAAACTGGGAGGACTCTATTCATATGCTGTCTGACAAAGAGAATATTAACACAACCCAAGAGTGCAAATGTCCAGTGATCAATATGAGCCAATCAGCAATTAGCTTTAATCTGTCTAGTATTAGAGTAACAATGAAAGCCCCATCTGATTAGCTACCATGGGTTGCTATACATTTATCCTTGAGCAATATTCCTAAATAATTATTATTGACATAATAATCATTACTGGCAGGAGATTTTCATCAGTTACTGCCATCACGCTGAGGAACACAATACATTTTGTTTTATTAAACCAGTTTTATGCTTTGTAATTGGAGCAATATTATGATAAAAGCTTAATTTGATTCATATTAATACATTTTTTACAGGAATAGGGGCATGCATTGGCCTTGCACAGACTGAATAGGCTCTCACCCCTGCCACCCTAGGTGTGCTGAGGTGTGAGGGTTTAATGTAATGTGGCCCTGACTGTGTTCTGGGGCCCAGGCCTGCTCTGATAGTTGCTGAAGGAGTATGTATCAGGCCCCATATTTTTCTTAGCAATCCTCAAAGTTGGCAGCAGAATTTCCACTCTGGTACTTAAAAACTGACATCATGTCCTGCTAGAGGTTACTTCCCCCAAATAACCTGACATCATGTCCTGCTAGAGATTACTTCCCCCCACATAACCTGACATCATGTCCTGCTAGAGGTTACTTCCCCCCACATAACCTGACATCATATCCTGCTAGAGATTACTTCCCCCTACATAACCTGACACTAATGTCCTGCTAGAGATTACTTCCCCCTACATAACCTGACATCATGTCCTACTAGAGGTTACTTCCCCACACATAACCTGACATCATGTCCTGCTAGAGGTTACTCCCCCCCACATAACCTGACATCATGTCCTGCTAGAGGTTACTTCACCCCTAGATAACCTGAAACCATGGCTTGCTAGAGGGTACTTCACCCAACATAACCTGGCATTATGGCCTGTTGAGGATAAACCATCCTGGCATATCCTAAATTCAAGACCTGCTAGAGGTTTCTTCACTCCTTGTATCCCTAATAACATTTCCCGCTCTGTGACATTATTGGTGTGTATTTTAGTTAAAATAAAGATTATGGACCAGATCCCAAGGTCCAACCGCAATGCGAATCCAATCAAGCGCTTGGGACACCACTCCCTTGAACTGATTGCAGGAACCTACCTTAACATTTCCAGTCCGTTTGCACTTACAATGGCGATTGAATGGTATTGAATGGTCTTTTAGACCGCATATACGCAATCTACGGATCGAAATGATACACAGATTACGTACAATAGCTACTACGCATTATTGTTCATTGAATTACGTCCGTCTATGGAAGACGGACGTAGTTCTGGATCTACCCCCATGTGGTTAAAAGGCAAATTGTGGAAGTCTAGATACAGTCCTATGTTGTATAAGCCTTCTTAAATAAGTGCCATCTACAGGATATTAGGAGGTATTACATATAAAGATCAGCTCTTTGGTTGAATCATGTAACTCTCATTAGAGGTGATTTTTACTTCACCAAATAATACTTTCCCTTTATAGGTTGTATCTCTTTTATATTTATTTCTAAGCATCCAATTGAAATAATTTCCTGTAAACTGTTAAAATAAAGCTTATTTTTCATGCAATGGAAATCTCTATAGTCTATATTTGCATCAGTGTTTAGTACCATGATATAAATCAAAATATAGTTTAGTATGATCATAAAATGAATAGCTCATCATAAATATATTGCTTGCCTGGTTGTTACAAGGGAAAACCATTTCATATATTCAAGGCTAAGAGTCACTGTATCCATTTAAATTAAACAGGCTGCAATAGATTCTGGGAAATTACCATAAATAAGCGTGGCCTCTGAAGGTAATAAATGGAGAGGTCTGAACCCTGTAAACAAGATAAGTAACACAGTCTATACATATTTCAGGAGCTCCATAAAGAAAGGAGTCTTGTAATGGAACAGACGGAGTTCTTTTCCTTGAGCAGATTGAACTATTGTGCAGTTTGTAGCGTATGAATACTACGGAACTTGATTCAGACATAGTAATGATGGCCTACTTATGCACGCAACCAAAGGGCAAAGGAGCAGTTCTTACCCTCTTCCCGCTAAGGTGGGCGGGGTAAGCATGTAAATTGTACAGTGCGGGTGTCACAAGCGGAGCAGCAGTCAGACGAACCGCTGATCCACAAGTGTGACTTGTTCCAAGATATCCGTGTGTCAGATTCTAGCTCTCCTATTACATATTAGAACATGTCAGTTAGAATCTGATTGGTTGCTATGAGCAACAGCTCCACTTTTCCATTCCCGCAGTTTAGTAAATCTGGCCCCAAACTGTCTTGCTAGAACTATGCACCTCTGTGAAATGGAATGTACCATCACAGACCTAAAGTTGGCCACATACTATAAAATGTCCCCAGGGTCTGAACGAATTTCACTCCCACCTGTGTCCATCCTAATAGGGTCAGCATATCAGGTTCAGATTGTTCAGGCAGACGAGACAAATTGATTATCGGATCTGAGGTCCATTCCATACATTGCATGATTATTGGCCAGTTTAAAATTAGACTAAAGCAGGCTACACACAGCAGATAATCTTTCCAATCACACAATCAAAAGACCGTTTAACCAGATATCTTATACGATATGGATATAATTGTTCAAAATCATTCAAAATTGTTCAAATCCCCCAATAAAGGAGTGTTATTGTGCCTGATTGTTGCAAAGTACACAATATTGTCTGATCACATCTTTTAAAAAGTTTAATTTTAACGATCAAGCCATTCAATAATAAAGGCTCAACCAAAAATCATGTGTAGCGTGTATGTAGGCTGATTGGTGATTAAAATGTTCTATAATATTGACCTCCGTTGCACGGCGTTAATACGTGTGAAGGGTAGCCTTCAGAAGTCATAAGCGAGTGTTAATACGCTGGGGCAAGGGGGAGTGTCAGGGGAGTGAAGCGATGGTACGCTGAGTATTAGACCGCTCAGTGTACCATCGTACATCTGGATACGGCCCGTAGAGTGTATAGGGCCTTATAAGTGTGTATTTTTGAAAGAGCTCCTAATAGACATTGTACACAGATATCTTTCCATCGTTGATCTGGCATATTAGGAGCTCCAAAAGATCAAATCAAAGGACAGCTTCAAAAGACAGCTTCCAGTGTGTACCCACCCAAACTGTCACTATAAATTTGCTCCTCTCTAGCAATAAAAATCTAACTGTTGAGAGAACTAATCATATGACGATAATAATTATAAAGAACTCACTGGACATTTTACTAGAATCCAAATATTGGCAACCTTGGAATAAATGTTGTCCATGACGCTTAATAGATTATAAGATCTGCTGCAAGACTCCATTTTTCCAAGTATGATGTTTCTGTTCATTCAGCCAGATAATTACCTGCAGGAGAATAATCCCCTGTGGAGTAAAAAACTAAATGATATATTCAGATTGAAACAGATAGTGAGAGACCGAAACACAGACAGGCAGACAGGCAGACAGACAGACAGAGAGAATGACTGGGTGATGGAACAAAGATCAGAGAGGACGAAAAGAAATTGGTGAAGGTATAAAGAGATCAAGCCAAGTCTGAGGAGCATACAGAGCTGGCCCTAGGCATAGGCCATGCAGGCAAAGGCCTAGGCCGGCATTGGGCAAGGGTTGAGAGTCTGATCTTTCGGGACAAGTTGTGAGTCGGAAAAAGGTGACGGAACGCCGTTCCGGTGCATCTGACTACAAAAAATACCCTGATAATAATGATAGTAATAATAATAATAATAATATAGTAGTAGTAATAATAATAATAATAATATAGTATTAGATATGAGAGGTGATAAAAAAAACAGTGTGATAATAATAATAATAATAATATAATAGTATTAGATGAGAGGAAATAAATGACAGTGTGATAGTAACACTGGTCAGTATCTGTGTAATAATATAATAATAATATAATAGTATTAGAGATGAGAGG
>WWET01001540.1:13808-29125 GCA_011038615.1 Limnodynastes dumerilii | reverse complement strand
GGGTGGGGGGCGGCCATACGCTCCTGTGCAGGCGTATCTCCCCTTCCTTACACCGGCTGAAGTTAGGGTAGCCTTCAGCCGGCGTAAGGAAGGGGCCATACGCCCGCACAGGGGGAGTGTCAGGGTAAGTGAACGCCGATACACTGTGCTTTAGTAAGCACAGCGCATCGGCGTACCTCTGGATCAGGCCCATTGTGCGTAAATTGCATGTTACATCTAGAGCACGAATGCGTCCTTCCATCTATACACCTGACTTGCGCACTTTGCGGGCCGTATTCAGAGATTCGTTTTTTTATGTACGCAATTATACGCACAGCTGGGGCAAGGAAACACAAACCAACAACCCCGAGACTACCCTCTCCCGGACGTGCGGACGGGGACTTACTAGTCCCTTGACCACTCTTTTCTTTCCGGGTGTACTTACGGGCGTATATGTGCTCCATCCGTGCGATTCTTGATAACCCCGCCTCCATGCGTTCATTTAAATGCCTCCCCCCACCCACTTTTATGTCAATTTTCCTGTCCGTCAAATTTCCGTGCGTATGTCCCCAAGTACGATTCACATGTACGTCCGTTAGCCACTTACGTGCGTATAGTTAATGTAAATAGCGTAACAAAAGTTGATCCGATCCTAAAAATATGCACATAACTACCCTCAAATACGGCCCTACGGGCTTAAGTCGAGTGTCGGACGGAGATCTAGACCTAGCTCATCATGTATTTAAACAAATAAATAATGGGTAGACTGGTTCTAATCTGCCGTCGCATTCTGTTTCTATGTAAAAGCACTAAGAAAGAATAATCGTTATCTATAATGACTATTGTCCGTTTGATTGCCATTCCTCTTGGGTACATTATGGAGCCAGGATTTTTACCATGTCACCATCGTACACTGAGGAGACAAACACAGAACAAAGGCAAGTCAGCCTCCAATATTTATTAGCTCGACAGATTCATGTTTCATTCCGGGAAACACAGAGTATCCGGCTGCTGCCTTTGTTTATTTAATTGAAGCAATCTCATCCTTTTCCCCTTTAATTTCACCTCCAGTTCTGGGGGCTTGCAACCCATAAGTTATTGATGAAACCTATTCTGATTTAATGGAGAGGGAAAAAAAAAAAGAGATAGAGAAAACTAAAGTCTGCAGGAGAATAGAGGCGACGAAAATGAGAAAGTGAAAAGCATTTAAATCGATTGTGCAAACAAAGGAAGAGAGAGGGCGAGGAGTGAGGCAGAGAGAGAGCTTGTTTGATACAGCTGTCAAAACATCTGAAATGTTAGATATTATCAGAAGGAGTCGAGCGGCTGTGTGAGGTGAGATATTGCTGATTTTCCAGTGAAAATATCACTAGCGATGCAGCACAAAGAAATGTACATTTTTGTTACCTAGAGCTCTGCGGGAGGTGCTGAGCTCCTTTCTCTTGTCATATTAAACTATCCACCTCCTAAGTATAGTACACGGTTTCCTCTCCTCGCTGTTTCAGCTGGATTGCTGGAAAATAGGGCATCGGAACGAGGAAATATGTCCGCAGATAACAATTTTCTTATATAACATATTAACAATTCCCTGCACATCTTGCTAAGTTTGTGGGATTGTGTTATTTACCTTTGAAATTGTCTTTAACGTCTCAGGCTGACAGCGTTTTCCTATCTCATCTGGAGCTCGTAGGCTGGGGAGCTGCAGGACAAAATGAGGTATACTGACTTTTTTTTGGCAGCAATTAAGTCATACTACCCCAGATGTATACAGGTAAGGGGCCACATTTACTAAGCTGCGAGTTTTGAAAAACTTGAGATGTTGCCCATACCAACCAATCAGATTCTACCTGACATTCTCTAGTATGCAATGGTTAAATGAGATCTAAAATTTGATTGGTTGCTATGGGCAACAAATACACTTTTTCAAACACGCAGCTTAGTAAATCTGGCCCAAAATCTACTCCAAAGCACTCAATCTGTGCCCAGATTTGTCCCTAAACTTTTCCATGAAGCCACACCCCTTTATTCTTCAAGCTCCATTTACTTTATGGACCTGATAAAGGGGGTCAATATAATAATGAGAGAGAGAGAGAGAGAGAGCATGGTATTCATATTAACAATTCATATTAACCACAGCTCACATGGGGTTGGTGATTTAGGGCAAACAGCAGAGTCTAAACTCTCACACCATCCAGTCAGACACATCTTAGCAAAAAAATGACATGGAGACTTTGCTGCATTTAAAGAATATGGTTTTATTAATTGGGGCCGAATGAGAATTGATGACTGATGTTACAGTCTCCCAGGAAGGGTTTTCACCAGGGCGCGGAGTCTAAAACAGGTCTAAGTATTCAATAGAGCCCCTTATGGTAGGGTTAGTCTTGGCTGCTGGTACCTGACAGGTCGCGGCCCCCAGTGATAACCTCCAAGGGAAACCTGCAGCGTAAGTTCCTTAACTGAAACCGATACACAACCCGGAACTCTTAGACACAAGACAAAAGGCAGCAACCCTCTCACACAAGAATGCAGACTGGAAACCTCTCACACAAGAATGCAGACTGGAACCTACATACTGTAAACAGATAGAATGCAGGAAACAGAGAAAGGGTAACTTACAGAGACATTTTTTTCCTGTGTTTCTGTTACTAACATAATCGACCACCACACACCACCCTCCCCCCCCCCTGGCCTCTCATGCACCTGTTTTCATTTACCTTTAAAATGATTGAGCAACCTCCATTTTGTGTGTACACTGTTTTGTATCTAGTCTGGGAGCAGCAGCTGAGAGGGGGTGTTGTTCTGCAGCTATTTTGGAGGCTTTAAGGGGAGGCCTCCTGAGGTAAGTTGGCTCTCAATTTAAAAAGATATATATGTGACCCAACATTGGGACTTTCATTGTTAGAGTTGGGACCACCAGGATCAGGAAGGCAGTAACAGTGGCTGGTGTCTTATCATATATTTGCAAATATGTGTAATGGACATTTCTGCATATTATGTTACAGATAGAATGGTATAGTCTGTTACTGGTTTATGGCAGTGTTGCTGAGGCATTTTCTTCCCTGTGTTTCTGTGGCTGGCAGATTACCCCCCGGCCTTTCATGCACCTGTTTGCATTTACCTATAAATTGATTGAGCGACTTCCACTTTGTGTGTAAACCACAGAGGTGGTATAGATACAACAAGGCTCTCAAGAAGGGGCCTGACCTACTGGCTGCTGACAAACACAGAAGGACAATAGATACCAGGAGGGTGAAGAAGCGGGGCTAGCTGGAGATGGAATACAGCACACCACTAGACAGGGAAGCAGAGTCTGATGGACTGGCTCACACTCACAGAGCACACACACTGAGAGATGCAACACAGTGGTAGAAACAGATATAGATAGATGATAACACCAAGTGTACACTACAACAGATGGAGTATGGCAAGCAGACTCCAGCACGATGTGAGACGGTAAACATAACGTGCACACTCAGTAGAGGAGCAGATGGAGTCACTCATCCAGCAGGTATGGACAATGTGAGAGGACACGCACACACACCACTCAGCAGAGGGGAAAGTGCAGCACCAAGCCGGGGCCTAAGCTGCCAGCGTGAGCAGCAAGTTACTCGCACCGTGTTCTTCACACGGAGGACAAGTCAGACAACATAGACAGAGAGGGCAATAGTAACACAGAGGGTAACACCAGGAATAAACAAAGGGAGCAAGATACACAACAAGATCCAAGACAAGAGCACAAGGAGAACGCAATCAGAAAGGCAGGCAAACGCAGGAAACCAGATGCTATAGCCGACAATCAGACATCCCTGCAACAGGCTATGTTTACCGCGTTCAGATTGCCACTGCCTAAAAAGCAGGCTTTTTAGGCAGGGGGCAGAATTTTGGAGATTTAAAATTGGTGCATTCAGACTGAGCTGAAAACACCGGCTTTTTGATGAAAAAGCCGGCTTTTTAACCCAGTCTGAAGGCGCCAACCCGGCTATTGAAAGCCGGTGTTCAGACCCGGCTAAAACCCTTCTTTTTAGCTGGCTCTTTCAGTAGCCGGCTTTTTGAAATTTGCCCGTTCAGATTGCCTTTAGAAGCTGGCTTTTTTTCTACTGCCGGCTTTTTCTTCAAAAAAGCCGGTATTTTGAGGCAATCTGAACGGGGTATTAAAATCCACTCCTCCAATCAGCTGCGGTGATCATGCACACCTTCAGGTGAATATCCGGCAGCTGGGAGAAACCAGGCACATAGAACCCAGACAGGGAAACTTCACACGCTGCTTTGTTTACTTTTGCAGCGTGTAGTAACTGATTAATTTGTCATACAGTTGTGAATAGGTCGCCCACTTTGACCTTGGCCTTGATGCCACCCAACCGGCTGACGAACTGACCAGAAAGAACACACGACCCTATCATAACTGCTCATCCCAACACCTGGAAGGTGGCATATCTATGGAACCAACCACTAGGGCATGGTGTCCACCCATCCATCTTGGGTTCTTGCTCTTCCAGCCCAGTCCTTCCTTTTCCCCAATGCATGGATGAACCTTTTAATTCATTTATTTATTATAAGATTCAACCAGATTATAAAGAAAGTTTTTAGGTAAATATCATGATACTGAAACACTTTAACTGCAAATGTCCAAGCTTACTTTGTCTATTAAATTATATAAATCAATGTTGATTCTACTAAAAAAAACCTCTCTGGCAAACAGAAACCTGTATTTATAGTTTATAAAAGCTTCATATATATAATATATTTATAAGCTCAAACAGGAGCAAATTGAAAGTTCTTCAAAATTCAGTACATCTGACATTTAAGAGATCATATCATTTTGTTGCATTAAATATTTTGTAAGGTAGAATGCCCTGGAGCAAGGGATGATTTGTAGACTTGGTAACGAAGGCCACAATCACAACAACTTGACTAGAATATGCTGCTAAAGAAGATTTCTGATTATAGTGACAATGAGGAGGGAATGAAAATGTAAACATCATTTTATCATATCTCTATAAAAACAGAAAATCCCATTACAGCGGCTTACCGTTATACTATAAACACTTTATAATCTACTGTGGATATTTTGTCTTAAGGATATTATAATATCACAAAACAATTATTTACAACCAAATCCAGAAATAATAATGACTGGATACTTGCGCATTCTGAATGCTTAAGTACCCAGTGCGATTGTACTGCGCAGGAGCAGGTACAGTGGGGATGCATCGTAACGCACTACAAATGATTCTCTATTATGCAAAGTAATCAATTCTAATGACGAGACCTGACAGTCACCATGCGCATGGTGGATGGGGAAGGTAGCGTTCTGGGCATGGAAACACCGCACCTGTGAGAGGAGTGTATGGGGACTTCACTATCCTCACATGAAGGGAATCTAAGATCGCACTTCACTGCAGAGACTTATGAGCGCTGAATCCAGTCCATAGTTTTTCAATGCTCAGCTATTTCAGACATTAAAAATACAAATGAAGATGATGACTATTGTGCAGACATGGCAAGGGGTAAAGAGATTTCTGCTTGTGAAACTGAAGGAGAGGGCCTGAGGGAGAGGGAAACTGAGACAATAGGAGTGTAGGACTGAAGGAGAGGGGATCTGGCAAATTTTAGTCCTGGGGCAAGACTACAGTCCTGCTACGAATTCAAAACTAAAAAACAATACAAATAGTCCATTAAGATGTGAAAGACAAGGGCCCCGAGTCCAGATAACTCTAGTCCGGATAGCTCCTTGGCTGGAAATGGTAGGGGATGCAGATGGATTGGCATTCGATGGGGTATGATAGGCTTTGAAAGTGGGGGGTGTGGTCATGCAGGGTAGAGAATGAGGAGCATCATGGGTGATATGCTGAAGGCTACAGTGATAGGGTGTGGCCATATAAGATAATAAGCGTAGGTCAGCGGCAGATCGCATAGAGCGATGAGTATCAGGGAAACCTAGGTTTGCGTATGGGGAGTGTCACAGGGATTTTATTATTGGACTTGCAGGAACCTTGTGGGAATTGCGTCTCCATTGCTTTTCCACCCTCCGCACCTGTATTACCTCCACAACTAATGTTCAGAGAACGTCTTGTACGTGATATTCCAGATACACTTATGGGAATTATACTACAAGAAAGAGCAGCTGTAATTAGGAAAGGGGGAATGATTTCTTCATATAAATCCACACACATCAGGACATATATTTACCAACATTTAAATTCCAGATTCTAGATAAAATAAGCCCAGTGTGCTGATTAGCCCAAACACCACCAATCCATCCAGTAGCCCCCACATTAGGCCGTATTGCTGTTCCCTTTTGCACACATCCCAAAAACAAACAAAAACACAAACACAACAGGTGGCTCCTTCTGTTAATCTCCCATTATCCCTTACCTCCCACCTGTCCCAACTCAAGCCCCACAAAAGGGGTGTGGTTTATGAGAAAATGGGTGGACTATTAAGCAAATATGATCATTTGTGGGCGGAAGTGGGTGAAGTTTAGGCAGAACCTAGGTGGCGCTGATTTTCTCCTATTTTAGGGATTCCTAACGTTCACTGCGATGCGCTTACCCTCATTTGTATAATAAGCTCAAGAAGGAACTGAAGACCAAAGTGACATCATCAGGTCCCCTACAGAAATTCACTAGGGAGGAGTCTGATGATTCCAAACTCCGCCACTGATCACAGGCTCCTACAAAAGCCGCGACCCAGATGCCATTATGCCACAACCGCAACAGCTCCCTTTTACCCGTGTGCCACTGATTAGGTACGTTTTCAGCCATGTAGTTTGCACTGACGCAGCCAATGAGAACGAAACTTTATCGCTGAAATCATTGCATCATTCGTCATTTGTATATTATTATATCATTTGTATACCTTATTTACGCCATTAGCAAGACAGACACGAGCAGCAATATACTGCCACAATTTGCTCCAATTCTGTTGCAGAGACATTAAAAGGTAACGCATTAAACAGGGCATACAAAACTGTTTGTGTTGATTTGTGTTAGAAATTAATGGTGTGCAAATCTTAGTTGACACCTCAGGCAGTCTAACAATTACACACACAAAAGAGTTGAATATTCTGTGACATTTTGATTACAGAAAATAAGATAAGAATCGAGTCGGATGACACAACAGTTCAAGGTTAAAGGGAAGTAGAGAAATACAGAGAACACAGCTGCTCAAATCAAGGAAAAAAATATGAGCTAGGATTGGATTTTCCAGCAAAGATATTGATGTTTTTCAGAGCAAAGGGACCTGGGAGTTGTAACGGATAAAACATTAGACCTGTCAGGAGCCGTAGAAGCAAAACGAGCGATTAAATATATTTATTGGAATATTGAGAGCAGGGCTCCTGGGTAGGATTTTACAATACACAGAAAATTAGCCAGGTGCCAGCACAGAAGTTATGGTATGGTGCAGGAGGGTGGAGAGAGAGAATTACAAAAAAAAAAGACAGATATGAAAGCGGTGGCTCAATTAACCTCTTCTGCAGATGAATATGTTTCCTCGTATCAAGCAATGATCAGTGTTTAAGGTAGAAAGAGAGAATGAGGAATGAGGAGGCTCAAATTCTGTGGACGCACCCTGTATGATGTATGATTATGCAAGTTAGCCAGATCTATAGATGAAAGCATTGGAGAAGAGTGCAGCTCTAATTACGCTGGTACTGTAAGACACAGCTGTGAATCACAGAATACAATTATGTGCCGCTTGTTATAGTTGTGGGCACTGCCATTACAGAAATGTCCAGTCCGGTTTAAGCATCCATCTAATAACCTTTTTTTTTTTTACAGCTTTACTTCTATGAATCATTATCTCATATTCAAAATCCTACTGGATGTTGCAAAATATGAATGCCATTTAAACAGACACAGACAGGATCAATAGCCTTCAACAGATCACATGAA
Source organism: Limnodynastes dumerilii (assembly GCA_011038615.1). Lineage (NCBI taxonomy): Eukaryota > Metazoa > Chordata > Amphibia > Anura > Limnodynastidae > Limnodynastes > Limnodynastes dumerilii. Next base: position 21,251 of record WWET01001540.1, on the reverse strand, counting down.
ACAGAGGTTGGAAGTGGGAGGGTTGTACATCACACAGAAAGAGCAGACAAAGCTCAGAGGGGTGGGGCAAAGCCTCTCTGCTCACAACATCCTGTGCCAGAAGAAGGTGGTGGTAAGGGCCACCATTGGGTGAAGACTGTTGGGACTAGTGTTCTGGGCCCGGACAGAGAGGGGAGCCCGGGACAGAGGTGCTAATAGGAGTCAGCAATATAATAACCCGTATATTGTTGTGCTGACACTAGTGAGTCACTGTATATCGACGATTTCTTCTGGTGTCCCTGGCGGGCTGTACTATAGATACTAATAGATATAGATATACTTCCCTGCACATCCCTAACAATCAATAAATACTGATACCAGTATTTATTTTCTATATGTCCATACCGCCACTCCTAAATGTCCATACCGCCACTTCTAAATGTCCATATCCCCACTTCTAAATGACCATACCGCCACTTCTAAATGTCCATACCGCTACTTCTAAATGTCCCTACCCCCACTTCTAAATGTCCATACCGCCACTTCTAAATGTCCATATCCCCACTTCTAAATGACCATACCGCCACTTCTAAATGTCCATACTGCCACTTCTAAATGTCCATACCACCACTTCTAAATGTCCATATCCCCACTTCTAAATGACCATACCGCCACTTCTAAATTGAACCCTAACCCTTATCCTAATCCTTACCCAAATCCTCTACTTCCATTACCCTAAAACTAAACCTCCTCCCCACAGTCTAAGACTCCTTTTACCACAGTCTAACCCTAAAACTCCCCTCCCCATATCCTGGCCCTAAGACTCCCTTTCCTGTAGCCTAACCCTAAGACTCCCTTCCCCACAGCCTAACCCTAAGACTCCCTTCCCCACAGCCTGACCCTAAGAATCCCTTCCCTATAGCCTAACCCTAAGACTCCCTTCCCCACAGCCTGACTCGGCCTTCTGTAATTCGCTTCTGAAGGTCCGCAGTCTTCCATCACAATGTGTGACATCATTAAGGGAGCAGAGCGCTGGGGCCCATGTTCCTAGTCCCAAAATTTCTTGTGGTGGCCCTGGTAGTAGTTCAGGGCAATGCGGAATTAAAAGTCATTGATAGCATTCTAAACAAACAAATCAAGGGACAATGGAAAATGCTAACACATACTTGCCAACTCTCCCTGAAAATCAGGGAGACTACCTGAAGAGCGGGTGATCTCCCTGACTCCATGATGTGTCTGCCATCTCCCTGATGCTGGTTCAGTTCCAGAAGTCATTGCGGTATAATGACAGAATTTAGAAATTGTGTCCTAGGCTATTTCCCTACCTATGGAGATTGTGATTTTCATGGAGGCAAAGATGTTATAAAGACTGGCAGGTATTTAAGACAACATAACTACTAATAATGGAGATGGAAATAAAAATTACATATTTGTCTCTTGTTAACCAGCTGCAGTGTCCCTACTTTAAGCATTTCTATAATAATGAAGGTCAGTAATAATGACGGTCTTCACAATAATAAGTACTAAAAGGATGTAGTCACTGATAATTTAACAATCAATAAATACTGATACCAGTATTTATTTTCTATATGTCCATACCGCTACTTCTAAATGTCCATACCACCACTCCTAAATGTCCATACCGCCACTTCTAAATGTCCATATCCCCACTTCTAAATGTCCATACCGCCACTTCTAAATGTCCATACCGCCACTTCTAAATGTCCATATCACACTTCTAAATGTCCATACCGCCACTTCTAACTGTCCATATCCTACTTCTAAATGTCCATATCCCACTCCATACATATCAGCAGCGATTCCTGACACTTTGTCATGCGTTTGAAGTGTCTGATCCCAATGCAAGTGTAAGCAACCAGCCCCCTGGACTTAGACATGAAGGAGCGGATCCAGACCTCCGTACGCGTTCAGCATGTACAGAGGTCTGATAGTCCGCATAAACTTCTATGTCATTACCCTCTCATGGGTATTCGTTGAAGCACATACGCTGCTATAGAGCATCCTTAAGCAACATGATCCGCATGGAAGTCTGTAAGCCAGCCCACACTGCATAATTTAAATGGTGTTCCCTCTCCACTTCCAGGTGTGGTTCGGCATCGAGAACGGCCCTATATGGAAAGGGACATTTTCTCCTCTCTAGTCCTTAACTGGCTCTCAAATTGATTGCTTTTGCCTCGCCGCGGAAAAGCAATCAGTCATCGCCAGGAAGAAGATACATCGACGAATGGTAAGTATTTATTGAACCCTAACCCTTATCCTAATCCTTACCCAAATCCTCTACTTCCATTACCCTAAAACTAAACCTCCTCCCCACAGTCCAAGACTCCTTTCACCACAGCCTAACCCTAAAACTCCCCTCCCCATATCCTGGCTCTATGCCTACCCTCCCTGTAGCCTAACCCTAAGACTCCCTTCCCCACATCTTGACCCTAAGACTCCCTTCCCCACAGCCTGACCCTAAGACTCCCTTCCCCACAGCCTGACCCTAAGACTCCCTTTCCTGTAGCCTGACCCTAAGACTCCCTTCCCCACAGCCTGACCCTAAGAATCCCTTTCTTGTAGCCTAACCCTAAGACTCCCTTCCCCACAGCCTGACTCTAAGTCTCCCCATAGACTCCTAACCCTTAAACTCCCTATAGAGTACCCTGTAATACTCACTGGGTGTGCGGCGGTGCTCTGACGGCTGTTTCCAAATTAATGACTGGGTAAGTATACCAAAAACAAAATTCTAATAAGTACCATTTGTGAAACAGAGCCAGCCAAAAACAAGCTTTCAGCTGTCTGCCTTTCTAAAATGGAATTTTCCAGGCAGTGCATGCATGCCGCCATATTATAAGGATTTTCAAGTGGCGTACAGTATCGCATTCCGTACGTTAGAAGATGCACACCATAACATCCTCTACCCCTTCCTTCCCTCAACACGCCCCTCATAACACAAAGGATCGGGATCGGGTTTACTTGCATTGACACGCCCCCTTGCTGTACATTGACAAAGTCTCACCACCCGTTCCCTCCCTCCATGCGCCTCATTGAGTTGCGCTCAAATTTGAATCACCTGTGTCTGTGTGCTCTTCATTTCTCAGTATACAACGTAGAAGAAGATCGCTCAGAGAAACGTCACTTTAACTGACGAACACTCACCTCTGGATCGGGTCCTGTGGCATGATGTACGGGCGAGGAATCGATATTGTGTTATTAGCAATATGTATACTTTCATGTTGTTGCTCTACAGGATTTCCTGGGTTTCAGTTGGGGAGCACTCTGCAAACAATCATTTTTAGAAGATGCTTTTATTGGCCTGGTGAATCCCGGCCTGCCTGAGCAAACTCATCACATTGCAAAGTTGCTGCTTTATGTGTAGTCGCTGGATAATCTGAAAAGAAAAAAGGTCAATGAAGAGGATATGACTGGACTGATAAAAGTTAGTGCAAGAAGCAGAAAGAGGCAAAAGGTCACTTTCCAAAACACTGCTTCCCTGGCGTACGCTTTAATTTCAGACATTGTGTCCCTCACAATACAGCCACAACAAAAGGCAAATAGATACATTACCCAGAGCCCTGCCGTGTTGTGGAGAAAGTGCTTATCTCACCGAGTGGAAAGGTCTGATACAAAATAGAGATAATAATCTCTTTTTCTATATTTATACAGCCATTTTATCTCAGGAGCAGGAAAGCAGCTGCCAGGAGGAGATGAATGTACTTATCCAGTTATATGGTTGTCAGCAGCCATTACACAGACTGTGCACAGGACTTACACAATCCCTGTGTGCAGAAACGAGTGCAGGAGTTGCACACTCAGGGGCCGGTCTAGAGGTGAGCAAATGGCAGCTCACATAGCGCATTTCAGTGTGAATTTGAATTGTATATGTATATGTTAAACAGGTGTGTGAAAGGCAGGGGGTTAATCTGCTTGCCACAGAAACAAGGAAAAAAAGCCCCAGCACACTGCCATAAACCAGTACCAAACGCTACTGTTCTATCTGTAAAATAAAACACAGAAATGTTTGTTACACATATTTGATCAAATATGGGATAAGCCACCAGCCACCGTCAAGGCCTTTCTGTATATGGTGGTCCTAACTCTAAAATTGAAAGTAAAGCCATTTTGGAGACTTTAAGGGGTGTCTCCTAGGTAAGTTGGCTCTCAATTTATAAACATATATATGGGACCCAACATTGGGACAATTTTAGAGTTAGGACCACCATATACAGAAAGGCCTTGACGGTGGCTGGTGGCTTATCCCATATTTGATCAAATATGTGTAACGAACATTTCTGTGTTTTATTTTACAGATAGAACAGTAGAGTTTGTTACTGGTTTATGGCAGTGTGCTGGAGCTTTTCTTTCCTTTCATTTATTTTTATAAGCAGACCTAAAACACCTCTACTATGTATATTTTCCACAGATGCTATATGGCGGCTCAGACATTAATCACATGTCGAAGTCATGTGACCTGACCTTATGACCATGAGAGAAAAGAAGATTACTGTGACTATGCACAACAATACCAAAGATATGTCCCGGTAGCTAGTACACCCCACTGTCTGTGTTGTTGCTGAAGACTCAAATTCACCAGTGACTATGGGTTCAGGGCACGTAATTAGGTATTTAAAGAGAAAACAATCTAAATTCCCCCGTGTTAATCCCTTACTCAGTACGTTAATTATATGCAAAAATAACAACCTTAATTGAGCTCATTAATGTCACATTACTTCAATATTACACAGTGCTATCTGCTGATAATGGTATGTTATTTATCTTGTTCCCTCCACCCACATCTTGAGTGTCTGGGGAACAAGAGACCAGCCATTTATTTTCCTTCCCTTCAGCACAAATAAAGAACGAAGGAAGTTCAAACAGGGTCAGATGCCTTCAGGTACTTTGTTTTCAAGGCCAACATTAGCAAATACACACAGGTCTAATATATAAAAATGTCAAAATATGCTTTAAAACAGTAAATCTGAGGACAGGGAAGAGATGGTTACCACCTTGGGGAAAACAGCTACCTCTAAAGCACTATTAACTGTAACTAAAACATCAGAAGTTTCCACCAATTAAAAGTTTGTTCTTAAATATTTATTGTCTTTTATAAATAAAGCTTCTAAAATGGAAAGTGGACATATTGTCAATAGCAGCCAATCAGATTATAGCTACCATTCCTCTAGAGCACTGTACAAAATGGTAGCTAGAATCTGATTGGTTGCTATTGGCAACATGTCCTCATCTCCTCTTCAAAAACTTTAATAAACACTGCCCCTCTGTCTCAGAGGCATTAACCCCACTAGAGAGGACACAGATAGGTAATTTATTACACTTTATTTCAGAGACCTGACCCCAATATTAATTACCACAATATTGATTGATCCAGTTGTATTACTGTGATAGATGTGTGACCTATTTTAACACTGGTACTGCAATATGTACCTTTATAGCATTATTACTATGATTTATTTTACATTTACAATTCTCTATTGGGAAGCCCAAAGAAACCAATTGTAAGGTCATTGCAATTCAATAGGTTAAAATTTATAGTGTAAAAGTTATATCTTCTCATCAACATGAAATTTAGAGGAACATTCCAGACCTAGTCCACCCAAACATATTCCACCATACAAATGTTTCCATGCTATGCAGTTCCCATAACCTTGATGCATTAATTAGAGGTTCCATTAACTATGAGAGTAGTCAAGCAAAAGTAAACACATGCCATAACAAATCATCGGTTGCACTGCAGGCTCACAGTGGTGCAGATTTCTAAATAGCCATTATAGTCTCTCTCTTAATCTAGAAGAACATAAAACAAATATATTTATAGTAGGAATCTTAATTAGTTATGCAAAACTGTCAGCAGTGGAGTGCATACAATTATCTATCCAATTATGACACATAATATATAGGATCTGTTCCACAGTTAATGACATTTTCACAATTGGAAGGATTAAAATAACTCTTCTAGAAAAGATAGTTTTTACAAAGTTTTGTGTCTATAGTATTGTCTATAGTTTGAGTTGCTCAAGTCTTAGACTTCCTGCCCCTCCCCTCCCGCCATCTCTTGAATATGTGGAATATGTGGAACACTGAAGCCAAATGTGGTTTGCAAAAAGACCATTGTACTACATCTGTCGGCAGTCTTCATTGTAGAAAGTGGCATTGGTACAACTCCTGGAGTCGCGAAGAGACATCCGCCGAAAGGTAAATATTTTTAGCTAACCCTTACCTAACCCTAACTCTCAGTTTCCCGCTGCCTAACCCTAACCTTTTCCTACTTCTGCCCTATCCCTCAGTGCCCCACAGCCTAACCCTAACTCTCCATGCCCCACAGCCTAACTCTAACCCTCCATGCCCCACAGCCTAACCCTAACCTTCCCCTAAAGCCCTAACACTAAGCCTATAGTCACTGCTGCCTAACCTTAATATACTGTTGCCACAGCCTGTAGCTATTGGTAATGGGGAAATAGTTTCCCATTCCCAATAGAAATTTTCTATTTCATAATTGTTTCAAACAATCATACAGCTACCATTCAGCTGGCGACTGTATCATTTTCGAAATAGGGGCAGCTGGACTGGCAGCGGCATCCCGGGTACACACCTACACAATTATGTTTAAGGTGCAATGGTATCCCGGGCATACACGCTACAGTTTTTCAAACGATTTTCGAATGATTGCCAATCAGCTATGGACATACACACGATTATAGTTTGAGCTTTCATTTTTTTTTATTTCATCAGTAAAAATTAAATGATTTAAAAGATGCCATCAAATGATATTGTGTCCTTTGCAATGATCAGGCATCAATGTTGCAATGTACACACTTGCACGCTAATGCTTCAACAGTCATTCATCATGTGATTGGAACAATAAGCTTTAGAAATAACCGTAGTGTGTAGCACTCAGCACTCATACATGAAGAGCCAAGTGCTGTTTTAAAGTGTCAGCATCTGACGGCTTCTATAAGGCTGCGGCCCCACCCTGGTCTTGCCCAGATCCACCCCCAGACCCATCTGGCTCCGCCTTGTCACACACCTGGCTGGCAATGAGAGCTTGCGCAAAGGAGGTACAGCCCAGCCAGTGCTTTTGCAGCCACACACTATATATTAATTGGACTGATGCACAAATTATTGATCGTGCAGTATACAGCAAAGTGTGTTTGTAGGAATGCTGACAAAACATACAGATTATTTATATTTCCTGAAGGATCTGACAGCTGGCAAGTATATAAGGAGGGACACGGGCCCAGATTATTAAGGAGTGTGTTTCCTCAGGGTTGCCGACTCTCCCGGAATGTCCGGGAGACTCCCGAAATTCGGGCAGTACTCCCGGTATCCCGGGAGAGCCAGCAAATCTCCCGCAAGTGACTTGAGGCCCGTGGTTTCACTGAAACCACGGCCTCAAGTCCTGCCCCCCTGCCTAGCAACACTAGTATACTAGTGTTGCTAGGCAGG
>WWET01001540.1:0-13714 GCA_011038615.1 Limnodynastes dumerilii | reverse complement strand
CCAGTAAGCGCCAGGAGGAGTAGGAGCCAGGCGCGATTTGCATAAATCGCGTCATTAAGCCCCGCCCCCTGCAAGTGTCGCAAGCTTCTCTCCGGGATCTCCCGGAGAGAAGCTGCCAAAAGTCGGCAACCATGTGTTTCCTCCATGCATTGTCCCTTATGATTGGAGTGATGAGTTGAGAGCTGAGGACGTTGTATTGGTTGTGGCCTTCTTTGTCCAGCAATGAGGATTTTTTTAGGTCTTTATAGTTGTGAAAAACCTTATATATTTTATACTTTTATTCTGTGCATTTTATCTTAGCTTTTCATTTTTGTTAAAGCGTTCAGTTAGTGTCTGTGTTCTCCCATTCATTGTTACCACATTAATAATATACACAGTCAATAGAAGATGTCATCGTGTCACAGTATTTCATGGAACCTTGGATGGGACTGTCAGCATCTAAACAAATGTAGACAATGAAACACTAATATATATGGAATGCCATAACTCAGTTTAGATAAAGGTGTCTGAGGATATTCTCAAAATTGCGCAGAAGGGGGAGGCAAAAAGATGAACGGTTGCAGCCATAATTTTAACTGCCATGAAAAACTTAGAACCTTGGAGACAATATTCACATTGTTTTTAATATTCATTTTCAAATAAGTTTTAAAAATGATCTGTTGTTCTGTTGTTCTATAGTAGCAGATACCAATAAGGTATACAGATTATTTTGTTTCCAGAAGCAAATTAATTTAGATTAAAGAATATGTTGTTTTTGAACAAAGTCATATCATTTCTGGGCCATCAAGTGGCTGTATAGGGATTTAAAAGTGATGGCATGGAAATATAGAAGGGGAGGTAGTGAAATCTAGAAGTGGTGGTATGGGAATGTAGAAGTGAAGGTATGGAAATATAGAAGTGGCCGTATAGGTATTTATAAGTAACGGGAAGGAAATGTAGAAGGGGAGGTAGGGAAATCTAGAAATCTAGAAGTTGTGGTATGGGAATATACAAGTGAAGGTATGGAAATGTAGAAGTGACGTTATGGAACTGCAGAAGTGGCTGTATTGGAATGTAGAAGTGAAGGTATGGAAATGTAGAAGTGAAGGTATGCAAATGTTCAGTATGTAACTATAGAAGTTACAGTATGGGAAAGTGGTTTAATAGGAATTGTAGTGGTGGTATGGGAATATACAAGTGAAGGTATGGAAATATGGAACTATAGAAGTTACAGTATGGAAAGTGGCTGAAATGGAATGCAGAAGTGGAGGTATAACAATGTAGAAGAGGCAGTATGGGAATGTAGAAGTGGTTGTATGGGAATATACAACTGAAGATATGGAAATGTAGAAGTGGAAGTATGGAACTATAGAAGTTACAGTATGGAAAGTTGCTGAATGGGAATGTAGAAGTGGAGGTATAACAATGTAGAAGTGGTGATATGGGAATGTAGAAGTGGCTGTATGGAATAAAAAAAATGATGTTCTAGGAATGTGGAAGTGATGACATGGAAATGTAGAAGAGGAGGTAAGGAAAGCTAGAAGTGGTGGTATGGCAATGTGGAATTGAAGGTATGGAAATGTAGAAGTGGCAGTACGGGAATGTAAAAGTGAAGGTAAAGAAATTTATAAGTAGGTGTATCGAACTGTAGAAGTGACAGTATGGAGATGTAGAAGTGGCTGAATACAAACGTAGAAGTGGAGGTATAACGAGGTAGAAGTGGCGGTATGGGAATGTAGAAGCAGTGGTATGGAAATGTAATAGTGGTTGTATGGAAAGTTGAAGTAGTGATAAGGAAATGTAGAAGAGGTGGTATGGAAATCTAAACTTGTTAGTATGGGAATGTAGCAGTGATGGTATAAGAATGTAGAAGTGGTGGTATGGGATATAGAAGATGTGGTATGGAAATGTAACTTGTTAGTATGGGAATGTAGAAGTTGTGGCATGGGAATATAGAAGATGTGGTATGGAAATGTAAACTTGTTGGTATGGGAATGTAGATGTGGAGTATTGTGATGTAGAAGTGGTGGTGTGAGGATGTAGAAGTGGCAGTATTGGAATGTAGCAGTGATGGTATAAGAATGTAGAAGTGGTGGTATGGGATATAGAAGATGTGGTATGGAAATGTAACTTGTTAGTATGGGAATGTAGAAGTTGTGGCATGGGAATATAGAAGATGTGGTATGGAAATGTAAACTTGTTGGTATGGGAATGTAGATGTGGAGTATTGTGATGTAGAAGTGGTGGTGTGAGGATGTAGAAGTGGCAGTATTGGAATGTAGCAGTGATGGTATAAGAATGTAGAAGTGGTGGTATGGGATATAGAAGATGTGGTATGGAAATGTAACTTGTTAGTATGGGAATGTAGAAGTTGTGGCATGGGAATATAGAAGATGTGGTATGGAAATGTAAACTTGTTGGTATGGGAATGTAGATGTGGAGTATTGTGATGTAGAAGTGGTGGTGTGAGGATGTAGAAGTGGCAGTATTGGAATGTAGCAGTGATGGTATAAGAATGTAGAAGTGGTGGTATGGGATATAGAAGATGTGGTATGGAAGAAATTTATAAGTAGCTGTATCGAACTATAGAAGTGACAGTATGGAGATGTAGAAGTGGCTTAATACAAATGTAGAAGTGGAGGTATAACAAGGTAGAAGTGGCTGTATGGAGATGTTGAAGTGGCTGTATGGGAATGTAGAAGCAGTGGTATGAAAATGTAAAAGTGGTGGGAAGGAAATGTAGAAGATGTGGTATGGAAATGTAGTAGTGGTGGTATAAATGTAGAAGATGTGGTATGGATATGTAATAGTGGTAGTATAAATGTAGAAGAGGTGGTATGGAAATGTAGTGGTGGTTGTATGGAAAGCTGAAGTAGTGGTAAGGAAATGTAGAAGAGGTGGAATGGAAATGTAGTAGTGGTATGGAAACGTAGAAGAGGTGGAATGGAAATGTAGTAGTGGTATGGATTTGTAGAAGAGGTGGAATGGATTTGTAGAAGAGGTGGAATGGAAATGTAGTAGTGGTATGGAATTGTAGAAGAGGTGGAATGGAAATGTAGTAGTGGTATGGAAATGTAAAAATGTTAGTATTGGAATGTAGATGTGGCGTATTGTGATGTAGAAGTGGCAGTATAGGAATGATGGTAGTGGTTGTGATGGTATAAAAATGTAGAAGTGGTGGTATGGGAATATAAAAGATGCTGTATGGAAATGTAAACTTGTTGGTATGGGAATGTATATGTGGAGTATTGTGAAGTAGAAGTGGTGCTGTGAGGATGTAGACGTGGCAGTATTGGAATGTAGCAGTGATGGTATAAGAATGTAGCAGTGATGGTATAAGTATGTAGAAGTGGAGGTATAAGAATGTAGTAGTGATGGTATAAGTATGTAGAAGTGGTGGTATGGTAAATTAGAAATGGCAGAAGGGAATTTGATGGGTTTACAGTTTTAAATATAGGATAAATAGCATTATATACCACTGTTTAGAGGCCGACTTTCACTGCCACTACTATAACTCAACACATAACAATGCACATAAAAGTCACGTTTAGCCTATCATCCTTAAATAAAGGCTCATCCATCTGTTAAACTTAATTCAGCAGAGAATTCAGTAGAGAAGTCACAACTGTGGCTGAATAACTCAATATGACAGAACTTTTTAACTAACTTCTGGACAACAACAGTCTGGATGAATATCTGCAACGGGGCTGGAAAGCTGTCTTGCACTGTCTATACGAATTGCCCCCCCAGTTACATGCTTGTCCTGTACACTATGATGTTGAATCCTTCCTTCCCCGTTTTTGATTCCTCCAAAACAATTATTTCTTTCCTGATTTTTTAAAATTAGTCTCCATAAGAAAAACTTTTGCTTTTACTCACAACATCTTTCCTCTGACCATAGTGAAACTGAGTTTGTTTGATGTGTGTTTTTAAAATTAGGGTGCCACCTTGTGGCACAATGGGGTGAGTCGAGCATAGAAGCCCGTATTCAGAGTACCTGATGCATTTACGCAATCGACGTAAGAAAAAGATACGTTGAAAAAATGACTATGCATGCACAGTAGTAAAAATCGCTAAACACCGGACGTATATGTTATACATCCAGTACTCTGAACACGGGCCCGCGATGGTTAGGAGCAGTGGATAGGTATATTGTGACATGCCGATTCAGTACTTCTCTTACTGCTATAATAGTAAACTATTGTGTTCATTTACATTCACTTTTACACTTTTTATATGGATAAGAAGTATATGAAGATAGATGGTGTTAAAAAGCTTTATGCACTTCAGGGACAATTATACAATGTAGGGACGAATATACAATGCAGGGACCAATATAAAATGCAGGAATAATATACATTGCAGGCAAAGATATACAATGCAGGGACAACATACAATGCAAGAACAAATATACAATACAGGGACAATATACAAGGCGGGGTAATATACAATGCAGAGACAATATACATTGCAGTGACAAATATAAAGGCCTTTTTTTGTATGAAAAGGTTAGCAGCAGTCTCCTACAGTTATATATTAATATAATTGCCCCATAGTCACTTACATTTATACTACAGTAATAGTAACCTGGGTCAGGGCCGGTGCAATGCATTCAGTTGGAGGATGCTCTGCAGGGGAATGCCGGATTATAGAGGTGCTCTCCCAGCACCCCACTCTGCCTCGCTGGTATCGTCATTGCTAAGCGGTGTGAGAAGCACAGCAGCAGGCACTCTGCCTCTGCCTTACAATGTTTAGCAGCACCGGGCCACTGTTTCTGCGCCCCTTACAATGCTATGACATTAAGACTGAAGCAGCACAGCTCATCCCATAATTTTAATTTAGTGTGTGATCAGTATCATTCCAAGCAAACCACGCCATGGAGTTAAGAAACAGGAGAGAAGATAGCGAAGGTAAGTAAGGTTTTAGAGCTAGGGATTGGTATGTTGAAGACACACAATGGGAAATAGGCTGGATACACAAATTGGGAGAATGTAAAGCTGGAGACACAAGTGGGGAGAATGGAAAGCTGGAGACACAAGTGGGGAGAACAGTAGGCTGGAGACACAAGTTGGGAGCACGGAAGGCTGGAGAAACAAATGGGAAGAACGGAAGGCTGGGCACACATATGGGGAGAACGAAAAGCTGGAGACACAAGTTGGGAGAACGGAAGGCTGGAAACACAAGTGGAGAGAATGGATGGCTAGAGACAAAAAAGAGTAAATTATTGGAAAGCTGAAGAGGAAAATATTTGAAGGCTGAAGACACAAAATTGGAAAAATATTGTAAAATTGGAGAGACACAAATGGAGAGATCAGAAGGCTGGAGACACAAGGGGGAGGCTGGAGACACAAGATAGATAGATAGATAGATAGATAGATAGATAGATAGATAGATAGATAGATAGATTAGACAGATAGAGAGACAGATCTCCACGCAGAAGAATTTTCACGTCCAGGTAGTGAATTTCACTCTAGCTCATGTGACAAGTGAAGGAACACACTCTCCGGCAGCATAGTTCAGATGGGTGGGAGTATGCACAGGTGGGGTAAGTTATCCTTTCTTTATTTCTATTTAAGTATGTGCTTTGTATTTGGATTATCATTATTAATAATATTAATAATAATAATAATAAATGTAGTGAATCGTCAGAACCACGTTGTAGTTTGATGTGTTTATGAATTCTCACAGTGCCGCTATATAAATATAGCCAATGGGATGGGGTGCTATAATTTGCCTACAGTAGGTGAAACTATTAATTAAGCCCTGACTCCTGGTAAACTAAGTCTTTTCTATGTATAAATCTTTATATTCTGCTCAGACATGGTGCAGTGTGTGTGTGTGTGTGTGTGTGTGCGTGCGTGTGTGTGTGTGTGTGTGTGTGTGTAGGTGTCACTGGATAACAGTAAGCTCACAAGGTTGTGCGTTGTATTGTGTTTACAAATATGTTCTGTGTTATATCACACACTGAGAGGTGTTTTTTTACTGCATTGTAGTAACAAGAATGTTGAATTTATTGTATAGGGGTCAGAAGGATGTAGTCTGTATTGTATAGCAGTCACTAGGGTAATGTATGTATGGTATGGCTTTCTAGCTATCTATCTAATATCTATTTAATATCTATCTATTTATCCATCTATCTATCCAGGGCCAAAATTGGAGGGGGGACAGCCAGGACTACTGTCCTGGGCCTGCAGCTGATGGGGGAACGCCATCATTATAGGGCCAATGCACAGTGAAGAATTTGCCTACACAAAAGCCATATGGTAATGCAGGTCCACGGGCCCCACCCATGTGATGTCACCGATGATGTCACATAGGTGGCAGGGCCCCACTGGTTTGTCCCGGGCCCCACATCTATCTCATTATCTATCTATCTATCTATCTATCTATCTATCTATCTATCTATCTATCTATCTATGTAATATCTATCTATGTATGTAATATCTATCTATCTATCTATCTATCTATCTCATATCTATCTATCTATCTATCTCATATCTATCTATCTATCTATCTATCTCATATATATCTATCTATCTATTTATCTCATGTCTGTCTATCTATCTATCTATCTATCTATCTATGTAATATCTATCTATCTATCTATAGAACATAAATAATGGCTTTATTCAGTAAAAATCACGTGGAGTTCTTCTTTTAGCTGATAATAAAGATTAAACTGTAATATTTAAGGACCAGACTAACAGTCTAAAAATAAGAATACAAGTGAATACATATACCTTAATAAACCCATGTTCAATTACAGGGGCTGCAAATTTTATCTGTTGTAAACAATACTAGAATTAAGAGGTGATGTTATTAACAGTGTAGAAGGGAAGCTGGTCAGTATCTGTGTGCAATAAACAAAAGCATTCTCCCTGCATACAAAGAACAAAATGAATTTGACTTTCATAAAGTTCAACATGGTTTTTCCCAGGTGCAAAGTTCCACTTGTTTTCCTCTTATTTTCAAACTCTGGATGCAATCCTAAATTATTATAATTTATATAAGCATTTGTACTACACATTTTTATGTATTTTTTAAGTTTATAGATTGATTTCATGGTCTCTTCTGCCATCTAGAGGCAATATTTGAAATATCTATCTGTTTAATAATGGTACAAAAGGTAACCATAGAGCCATCTGATGTCATGGGCTGACATATAAGAACTGATGTTTGAATTGTTGCTTTTGGTTACAAGGATGACTGATTCCTGAACTTCACTTATACCAACATCAGGATTTCATAAATGTATACTTTAGGCTCTAATTTTCATGGCAAGTTGGAATCATCACAATATCAAACTGAGTTAATGTATTTTTGTACTGTTGATTTTTAATAAAGTTGTGTTGTGTTAAAATAGACTTTCTAGCTGCATTCTGATGCAGAAGTATTTTTCCAAAAGCAGGACGCCATTCACCATGCGTACACATAGGGCCAGATTCAATTAGCTTTGCAGCAGCGTATTTTGTGGTGCAAAGCTAATTCCGCAAATTTTTTGGGGGTGAATTTTATGCGCACCCCATAGAGGTGCGCATAAAAATTAGTCTATTTTTCATACCGTATATGACAGGAAAAAGCGCAGCGCGTACTTTTTCCCGTCATCGCGGCTAATTGAATCTGGCCCTAACTGTTCATGTGAATGATGCTACTTTACATGTAAAGGCACATTATTCCGGTGAACAGATGTGGTCCTACAGGGCTCCCTTAGGAGTCCTGTGTAATCTTTATTGCATGAGTAAATGATGCAGCTGTATGGTCCGGCCACATAGTCCGCGGCTGTGCTGTACATGTGCCACGGATTATGTGGCCTCACTAGACCACCAGGGACCGGCCCAAAAGTACTAAAAAGCGGAGCGGCCCGGGGGCACAAGCCCCCCTGCCCCCCGGCCCAGCCTGCCACTGCAGACAACAACAAATAGGACGGCTCCAGCAATCACAAGCCATTTGGCCAGTCCAGATGTGGCGTTTCTTGTGGTGGGAGTCCGGGGAAGGGGCTCCATGCTGCAATTTTCAGCTTCATGCTCAATGTCGTCACCTGATACGGTCAAGGTGTCATCACCTGATTCGATGGGCAGAGGCTCACACATTGAGGTAAATACTAACAATACAAATGCAATCTGCACAGTAAAACGCATGTCTAGTCTCAATAAGAGTCCAATAGAAACTGACACTATCACACAGCAAAGTCCCTGATCCAAGGCCTGTGATGTCATCACCTATTGTTACATCACAATGACCTCACAGACATTTAACTATAGCTGTGCCAGGGAGAGGTCCTGTGCCAGATTGAACCACTCACTTTTATATAATAGCCCAGGTTACTTGCTGTATTATGTATGTAATTCGTGATTATAGAAGTTTATTAAAATAAAAAAATATATTTTCTTTATATAAATGAACAGATCATAAATAACTTTCACAGATTGTGTGGGGTGAAATATTTGATAATAAGATTTTCACTAGAGATAATATTAACCCTTTTCATTGCTTTGCTCTATTCCTTATATTTATTTATATATATATATATATATCACTTTCACATATCTTCCATTTGTTTTCTCGCCTCTCAGACGTTACGATCTCTTTACATCCTTCTCCTGTCAAATCTGTTCTAGAATCATCACAATATCAAACTGAGTTAATGTTTTTTGTTCTTTTGATTTTCTAGACCCTGTTGCCAATGATATTAGTATTATTGAATTGGATTTAGTACTTGAAAATAAGAGAAAAACAGATGGAAATGTACATCTGTGCAAAATCATGTTGGGTTTCAGGGGGAACTCAAAATTATATGTTCTTTGCATGTGGGGAGAATACTTTGTTTTTACTTAATGCACACAGAAACTGACCAGCTTCACTTTTACTCTGTTATTTAGATTTTAACAAAGGAAAAATCACCTCTCAACTCTAATATTGTTTGCAAAAGATTACATTTCCTTCCCTGAAATTAAACCTGGTTTTCCCAGGTGTAACTTTCTAACTGATTTCTTCTTATTTCCCAATCTCTGGATCTAGTTAGAACAAGGCTTCCGAATTCTCCCTGAATTCTGTGTGTTCAGATTCACATTGTGAACGTGTGCGAATCAGTGCTAACCAATCAGAACACACACAGACTCATTCAGACTTAAGAGGAATGATGCTTCTGGTACAGAGTTTGCTGTCAGTCTAGAGTACAGGTGTTCCCTATGAATATATTCCGATCTAGACTTCTGAACTTTCAGGAATTATCGGAGTCATCATAAGGCAGTCCTGTCTGTCACAAGTCTGTCTATGGGAGAGGGAGTGCTTACCATTTCAATGCATGATTGGTTGGAGAGGGCAGCCCAGTGTTAACGGATATATCTGAATCTATTGTTCGGGAATCCAAGCACATAACAATCGTAAATATGAATCCAGGACATTGCACTGCATCTAGACTCACCACTTACAATGGATTTCCACTCTGTGCAACTGGAGAATTACTCTAAGGGCCAAATTTACTAAGTGGAAATGTTTCCCATAGCAACCAATCAGATTCTAGCACTCACTTTCCTATTACATACTATTACATACTAGAGAATGTCAGCTAGAATTTGATTAATTGCTATGGGCAGAGTCTCCACTTTCCAAACCCGCAGCTTTGTAAATCTGGACCTAAATTTCGATTGTGCATAATTTTTTGCCTCTTTATGAGACTTCCAGCATCCTCAGGATCAAGGCTTCTGTGCTAGAAGCTTTACCGATGGTGGAGAGCAGGACGGGGCACCATAGATACAGCATATACGCATGGTAGGGGGGGGGGTTATGTGATTTGTAGGCTTTTATTGGGTGCTCCTGGCTGGGTCAAGTGAGTCTGGTAGTGCAATGGTCATTGCTCAGACTTCAGGGCCCTGGTTGCTCCACATGTCTGGGCCATAAACACTAAGCTATAAAATAGCTTCAGCGACCGGTTTGCTCTCAGCGGGAACCATCTTCTCTGATGCATTGAACAATGTCTGGAAGATTAGGTAAATTGCTAGACTTATTTTGGTATACCTGCGGGACTACACAATAATTTTATGTTGCTGGACCCATTATCAGATACCTTTATATGTGCAGGTTCCCTGACCTATACACAGAAAAAATCCCACAAAACACTTCAATTATTAACATTTTATTTTCAAAATAGTTAAACAGCAAAAGGGAAACAGGATACACAGCAAGATGAAACAACACGGGAACAAGATACACAGCAAGGTGGAACAACACTTGAAAAGGATACACAGTGGGATGTACCAATGCTGCAACAGGATACACATTGGTCCACACGTCTGGGCAATAAGCACTAAGCTATAAAATAGCTCCACCAACCGTTTGGTTCTCAGCAGGAAACCATGAATGCTGCGCTGTGCTTCTCTGACGTGTTGAACAATGCCTGGAAGATTAGGTAAATTCCTGGACTTATTTTAGTATACCTGTGGGACTACACAATAATTTTATGTTGCTAGGCCCATTATCAAATATCTCTATATATGCAGGTTCCCTGACCTATACACAAAAAAATCCCACAAAACACTTCAATTATTAACAATTTATTTTCAAAATGGTTAAACAGCAAGAGGGAAACAGGATACACAGCAAGATGAAACAACACGGGAACAAGATACACAGCAAGGTGGAACAACACTTGAACGGGATACACAGTGGGATGGAACAATGCTGCAACAGGATACACAGCGAGGTGGAACAGCGCTGGGACAGGGTACACAGCGAGGTTGAACAGCGCTGGAACAGAATACATGGCGTGATGGAAAATCACTTGAAGACGATACACAGTGAGATGGAACAACGCTGGAACAGGATACACAGCGAAATGGAACATTGCTGGAGCAGGATACACAGCGTGATGGTACAACACTGGAACAGGATACACAGCGAGATGGAACATTGCTGGAACAGAATACACAGCAAGGTGGTACAGCACTGGAACAGGATACACAGCGAGATGGAACAATGCTGGAATAAGATACACAGTGAGATGGAACAATGGTGGAACACGATACACAGCAAAGTGGAACAGCACTGGGACAGGATACACAGCGAGGTGGAACAGCGCTGGAACAGAATACACAGCGAGATGGAAAATCGCTGGAACAGGATACACAGCGAGATGTAACAATGTTGGAACAGGTTACACAGCAAGATGCAACAACACTAAAACAGGATACACAGCGAGATGGAACAATCCTGGGACAGGATACACGGCGAAATGCATCAATGCTTGAACAGGATACACAGCAAGATGGATCAATGCTTGAACAGGATACACAGTGAGATGAAACAATGGTGGAACAGGATACACAGCGAGGTGGACCAGCGCTGGAACAGGATGCACAGCGAGGTGGAACAGTGCTGGAACAGAATACACAGCGAGATAAAACAATGCCTGAACAGGTTACACAGCGAGATGGAACAACACTAGAACACTATACATAGCGAGATGGAACAATGCTGAAACAGGATACGTAGCGAGGTGGAACAGCACTGGGACAGGATACTCAGCGAGATGGAACAATGTTTGAACAGGATACACAGCAAGATAGAACTATGCTGAATCAGGATACACAGCAATATGGAACAATGCTGGAACAGGATACACAGCGAGATGGAACAATGCTGGAACAGGTTACACAGCGAGATGGAACAATGCTAGGACAGGATACACAGCGAGGTGGAGCAGTGCTGGAACAGGATACACAGCGAGGTGGAACAGTGCTGGAGCAGAATACACAGCAAGATGGAAAATCACTGGAACAGGATACACAGCGCAGTGGCGCACCCAGGGGGGGTTTCTGGTTGTCCAGAAACCCCCCAGATTGAAAATGTAAAAAAGGAACATTTTGGAAAAGGGGCGTGGCTTCGTGGACATGTGGAGCAGACTGTCATGGAGGAAGATGGTAAGCATGGTAAATGTGTCACAACATATTCAACAGTGCTTATGCACTGACACAAGCTCTGGTCCATGGTGGTCAATGTAGATTTATTTTATTTTTATTATTTTTAAATCTACATTATAAGCTTAATGCTTTCACAAAGAACGTTAATGAACGTCTTCGATATTTTGGCAGTCAGATAGTATGACCATATTGTCAGTATTGTCATTTTACATGTTTTTTTAACATCATATTAATTAGCTCTTTACAGTTTTAAACAGTACTTCAACCTCTGCCGCTTTACAGTCTAATTCCCTAACACACCTAGGCCACAGGCTAGGGGTAATTTCTGCACTGTGCGGTATGACAGTGGGGGCGGGGCGGAAGCAGAGCTTGAACAGGGTGGAGCTTGTCCCGTTTTTGGGCTCCAAAATGTTGCTAATATATACCACATGTATTACACATATTGGAAACCCCCCTTTCAAAATCTTGCGTTTGCCACTGCAGCAAGATGGAACAACACTAGAACAAAATACACAGCGAGATGGAACAGGATACACAGCGAGGTGCAACAATGCTGGAACAGGATACACAGTGAGATGCAACAATGCTGGAACTAGATACACAATGAGATGGAACAATGCTGGAACAGGATACACAGCAAGGTGAAACAGCGCTGGGACAGGATACACAGCGAGATGGAACAGCGCTGGAACAGAAGACACAGCGAGATGGAAAATCATTGGAACAGGATACACAGCGAGATAAAACAATGCTGGAACAGGATACACAGCGAGTTGGAACAATGCTGGAACAGGATACACAGCAAGGTGGAACAGCACTGGGACAGGATACAAAGTGAGATGGAACAATGCTTGAACAGGATACACAGCAAGATGGAACAATGCTGAAACAGGATACACAGCAAGATGAAAGAATGCTGGAACAGGATACACAGCAAGATGGAACAATGCTGGAACAGGATACACAGAGAGATGGAACAATGCTGGAACAGGATACACAGCAAGATGAAAGAATGCTGGAATAGGATACACAGCAAGATGGAACAATGCTGGAACAGGATACACAGCAAGATTGATCAATGCTGGAACAGGATACACAGAGAGATGGAACAATGCTGGAACAGGATACACAGCTAGGTAAAACAGCGCTGGGACAGGATACACAGCGAGATGGAACAGCGCTGGAGCAGGAAACACAGCGAGATGGAAAATCACTGGAACAGGATACACAGCGAGATAAAACAATTCTGGAACAGGATACACAGCGAGATGGAACAATGCTGGAACAGGATACACAGCAAAATGGAACATTGCTAGAACAGGATACACAGCAAGATGAAACAATGCTGGAACAGGATACACAGCAAGGTGGAACAGCGCTAGAACAGAATACAAAGCAAGATGGAACAGCGCTGGAACAGGATACACAGCGAGATTAAATAATGCTGAAACAGGTTAAACAGCGAGATGGAACAACACTAGAACAGGATACACAGCGAGATGGAACAATACTAGAACAGGATACACAGCAAGGTGGAACAGTACTGGGACAGGATACAAAGCGAGATGGAATAATGCTTGAACAGGATACACAGCAAGATAGAACAATGCTGGAACAGGATACACAGCAAGATGGAACAATGCTGGAACAGGATACACAGCAAGATGGAACAATGCTGGAACAGGATACACAGCAAGATGGAACAATGCTGGAACAGGATACACAGCGAGATGGAACAGTGCTGGAACAGGATACACATAGAAATGGAACAATGCTGCATTAGGATACACATCAAGGGCCTGATCCTGAGCTACGGC
>WWET01001539.1:315276-337009 GCA_011038615.1 Limnodynastes dumerilii | reverse complement strand
TGGCCCCGCAGGGCCTTTACTTCAGATTAGTATGCAAATGGCTGGCTGCGAGCATGCAATCAGCTGTTCACAGCCGGCCAATGAGAGCTTTACCATTGGCCAGCGGTGAACAGCTGATTGCGTGCGCGCGGCCACCCATTACTGTGCTAATCTGAAGTAAAGGCCCTGCGGGGCCATGGTCAGCCAGTACAGGGCCGCCGGAATGATGAAACCGGCGGCCCTATACTGGCTACCGCGGCCACTGCATTTACTTTACTTAACTTGTGTGCAAGCTTGCTGGACCCCCAGCCCCGCCACCCGAGTAAAAAAAAAAAATTACAAAAAAAAAGTAAATATATAATGTACTATACTATACTGGCTACCGCGGCCACTGCAGGGCCTTTACTTAACTTGTGTGCAAGCTTGCTGGACCCCCAGCCCCGCCACCCGAGTAAAAAAAAAAAATTACAAAAAAAAAGTAAAGAAAATATATAATGTCCGGTCTCTGACCGGCCTCCAAAGTGCTTCGGCCTACCGGGAAATTTCCCGGTAAGGCCTATGACCAATCCGCCGCTGCTCACCCCGCCTTCGAAGCGTAAATACTGGTGGCGTATGGCTGACACACCCCTTCGTATGTTGGTACGCTACTGATACACGACTATGCTATGCCTTTACGCGGCGTAACATCTGCCTAAGTACTAATGTGTGAATTTACGCTAGCGGCTAGCGTAAATTCACTAGCGGACGTTGTTCTGCATCTACCCCAAAATGTTTGTTTTCAATTTCTAAGATTTACAGATCTAACATTTTCAAAATTATCAAGTAATAACAACATTTTATTCAAATAAACTTTGTTCACATGAAGCAAAATTCTTAAACATTGTAAACATTCTCTTTTACCTACTGTATTTGGGAAGCTATTGGCACATGACGGACCCAGCTCTGCTTCACTAACAGAATGTGGTGTCAGGAAAAATGCTGAGATGCTGGAACCAATAGAAGTGGCTGCTTTTGGAAAGAATTCTGGGCTTTATGACAATTGTATTGAAAACAATGAACAAACATCAGAGCAGAACAAAATGTCCTTGTATTCCTAGAGAAAAACATGACACTGATATTGTCTTTCATCTACCGCAAGTCTGTGGTCGAAGCATTAAAATAATGTTTTGGGCAAAATATAAGAAAATTTGGAAGTCATGAGACAAACACAGTAATCCCCCTCCACCAAACTATACACATACACAGAAGACCTTTGCTCCTATGTATAAAGGCAATTTAAAACATTACAGAGGTAATTTACAAAGAGAAAACCAGTTGAGTCACAATATGTAGAAGGCCACACTGGTAGAAGGTAGCTGGGAAACGTTAGTAAATTGAAAAAGTTCCCATGGTAGTACAGAAGTGGTTTATCAGTAATAATGGTCCGGATTCACAGTTACGTCGTTTTCGTCTTTAGACCACACTTACGCAATGTACGTACAGAAATGGTACGTAGATAGCGTAAATAAGCGACTATGCATGCGTAGTGGCTCAATTCTTAAAACAACGTACGTAGGATGAAAACTACGTAACTGTGAATCCGGATAGGCAAGACTATTATAATAACATAGTATGACTGCCAGCTGTCATGATCTGGGTGTTACAGACACTACATGAAGGTTGTGTCCTGATTGAGGTGCTAGTTGAGAGGTATCGTTTTGTGTTGTGCTTGGCGCAATAAAGGCATTACCTGTTCTTTCAATGTAATTGCCTCTTTATTACATCTAGAACTCCTATAAAAAAAAACTTTCCTGTCCTGGCGTCTCTCTCCAACTACTACCTTGATTCGTGGCTTCCCTTTGTGAACTACTAGCAACTTATTGACCAACAAGGTTTCTTCTCTTTTTCACTTTTTGACTCAATGCAGGTTCCACCGTGCATTCAATGCAAGTGTCTAATGATCTACATCAAGGGCTTCCCCTGCATTCCCTCTCTGTTCAGGTGTTGCACTGGTCCCCTCTATGCTACAGAATCCCTCTCAAGCTCCTCACCCTCAACTATGAAGCACTCTCTAGCTCCCTATCTCTGTTATGATCATGGTACTTTTCTATGCACTTTATGTCTTTCGTTTCCCTTTGTTGATCACATGACCTTCTTTCCATTCCCAGCACTTTTTGTTTTTTACTCTTTGCTGCAGACATTAGTGCACAGGTGTGGCTCATTCCCTTCCTGGAGCTTACTCATCAGCTGCTCTTTTGAAACCTTCCTCTGACATTCCTTCACTGTCAGAGCAACAGGTAAACTAGCCTGCTGATTTTGCATCCTCGAGTCCTCTCGTGTGTTCTGGCTTCCTGGCTCCAGGTCCTGTCTCCAGCCCTCGGTTCTCGGCATATGGTCCTTGGTTCTAGTTATCCAGTCCCTGGTTCCTGTATTCCATTCTGTCTGGTTTTTGCTTGTGTCTCCGGTATCTGCAACTTCCATCCAGTCTTTGTAGTCACTCCTGCGCTACCTCCAGCAACCCTCGGATTCTGTCCACCATCTTGGTGTCTGTGTGCTTGTCCAGAGGGCTGTGATTTGCCACTTGCATGCAGCCAAGGCAATCCCCACCATCAGGAGCTCTGGTGAACAACAGGCTTGCGTTTAGACTCTGTGCCTCTGGTCTGGCAGGGCTTGTTTAAAGACCGGTGCATGACAACCTCAACTCCCTCATTTCCATTCACACTCCCTCTCGCTCTCTAGAGTCAACCAACTATCAACATCTTACCTCCCATCTGATCACCACATCTCACTCCTGCATACAAGACTTCTCCTGTGCTTCCTCTCTTCTCCAGAATGATCTCCCTCAGTCTATCAGTTTATCTGCTAGCCTTCAGATTTTTGAGCAATCCCTCAGACATAATTTCTTTAGGAGAGCTTACCCTAACTCTTTCACTTTCCCACCTGCACATCTGTAGAAAATGCTTACTACAAGCCTAGAGCCTTTAATATTTCAAGACCTTTTTATAAAGGTACCTAAGTTAGAGACATCATAGTGTTGATCTCTGTGAAAAAGGGGACAACAACAAGGGTACAATGTACAATGAAACAGTACTCTCTGTTGTGCTCTGTAGAGAGGCGAAAACACTGTGTTGTTCTGAATTGTAATTAGTTTTAGTGATGAATAATGCATGGTTGTGCTTTTATGCATTAAACTAAATAGAAGTATGCAATCTATGCTCCAGTATTGTGTGTTCTATAACTTCCATGTGATTTTCCAGGGATTGATATTTTTCTAATACCCTGTAAGATAAGACTGAAAAATTTGGACAAATTGTTTCACTGCAGAAAATTAGTTACATCGAGCCTGATCCAGACCTACGCCGGCTGCCGTATTTACGGCTGGCATATGCATAAGTTCGGCTGTTTTGCCGATCTACACATGAGCCCGGCAGATGTTTGCTGGCGTAACTAGGATCGGTTGTCCCTAATTGTAGTGTAGTTACGGTTGAAGGGGTGTTCCAAAGTTAAGATCACCATAACTATGCTACAGGGAAGGTAGGCGGGGGGAGGCATGGAAATTAGGCTAGAGGGGCAGGGTTAGGATCTTACACGGCTAAAGTTAGGGTAGCCTTTAGCCGACATAACAGAGTGTAACTAATGCAGGACAGGGAGTGTCAAGGGGAGTGCATAGATGTTGCGCAACATAGTAGTTCTGGATCAAGCCCATCATATAGTAGAACTTGCCCATGTACACTTTCTCTTTGATGTAGATTTGTTGTAGATTGTAGCATTAAAGACGTACCCTGGTTGTTTACATAACTCTTATATCACCTATACTTCTGTTTAAGTCAATGCAAAGCATTTTATTAGAGAAATTTCAACATTACCTTGTTACCACTACAGCAAATTGTTTAACACAGGCAAAACCGCAACAGGTGCCCAACGTTGGCCCATACTGAATGCTAAGAAGATGCACAAAGACCCTCATTGAAAAAGACGTAAACCTGAACTGAGAATACAGTATATTCTATTTTACTTATTTCGCAAGGGGTCATCATACTGGATTTTCAGCAATCAATACACATGTCAGCATGAAGAATGATCCAATTATTATTGCTAGAGCTATCCAACAAGAGGTCATAATAAAGTATCAGCTCAATAAGATCCTTGATCATTTCCCCTGGAGAGGACTCTGAAGCCCTCTAGGAGTCATTTGTCACCTAAAATGTTTACATTCACATCTTTCATACTGTATGTCTGTAATGTAAATTCTGGCTGTGAAATAAAGCTGAACCGTGCATCTATTGGTTCATGGATTGCAATTATCAGGACTTATTTATTATTTGTTAATGCCTACCGCTTCCGGAGTACTAATGTTTGTTATACTTTATTAGCATGTCTTGATGTATTTCCTTATTTGATCATTTTATAACCTGAGGACATATTGTAGAATCCTAAGTAACATTACTGCATTTATCAGGTATCAGACATTGGACAATAAATAGAGCGGCAGATCTAGATCCCAGATACTAGCAAAGGGCGGGATGAGATATGCATGGTGGGTGGTGTTAAACTGTAAAGCGCTGTGTAATATAATAGCGCTATACAGAGCCGTAACTAGAAAAGTTAGTGCCAAGGACAAAAAGGAAAAAATGGTGCCCCCAACCCTAAAATCCAAGCCAATTTAACTATAAATATTAACTCACTGGTGCCCCCTTAAGATTTGCACCCTGTGCGGTCACCCCCTATCGCACACCCCTAGTTACGGCCCTGGCGCTATATAAAGTCTGCTATTAAATAAATAAATAAATAAATAAATATACAGGGAAGTTTCCAATCAAAGTATCATAACACAAAATCCCATGATCCTGCGCAAAATCCTAACACTGGACCCGATCCATAACTCTTCTATGGTCGGAGCCCTGACAGCAGCAACACACTGCCTGATCCCCGTCGTATCCTAAACTCTGAGGCAAACCACTGCCCTCACTTGTACGGAGTTACGTTCCAAGCAGTCCACCTTAACATTCCAGCACCGTCCCCATGTAAAATGGGGGCAGTGTGGAATGTGCCAGTACTCAGCTGGCACTTTAACACTGACACCAAAGCCAATCATTACTGTACAATGTAAATGCGTTGCGAGTCCCCCCACCAATGGCTGTCATTACGAAATAGAGACAGACAAAAGTTGCTTTTCAACTGTCTCTATTTCGAATAACAGCCGTTATAGATTTTTTTTTTTATAAATGGGTGCGATCCGCATGCTCACCCATTCATTTTCCGAACCAAACCACCTGAGGTGAGTAACCCTCTTTGGGGACTTAGAAAAAGGTTGCGGGAGGAGGGGGAGACTTAGGGTTAGGCTGCGGGAGGGGGAGACTTAGGGTTAGGCTGCAGGGGGGAGGGGACATTAGGGTTAGGCTCCGGGAGGGGGAGACTTAGGGGTAGGCTGCGGGGGGGGGGCAATACCTATATGGTGGGTTCTCTTTTGTCACTGTCTTTGGATCCTTTGTGCCCCCCT
This sequence comes from Limnodynastes dumerilii, assembly GCA_011038615.1. NCBI lineage: Eukaryota > Metazoa > Chordata > Amphibia > Anura > Limnodynastidae > Limnodynastes > Limnodynastes dumerilii. The sequence continues at coordinate 331,551 of WWET01001539.1, read as the reverse complement.
TTGGTCCCTCTTCTAGTCTTTCTCTCTTTCTTTTTTGTTGTTGTTGATGGGAGTGTTGGAGTGTTGTATGCAGTTCTGCTGTTGTCTCTATTTTCCTGTCCACTGTTGTTTGCTATACTTGTGTTGGTGATGTGTGTGAGATTTGTTATAAAAAAAACACACATTGTTGGTTATCAGATGAAATATCTAATGTTTTCAGATGTTATTGGGTGTATTTATTGAATGTTGTTAATCTCAGTATCAAGAATATGTAAAATGTCTGCATCCAACCAGCCTTCTTCAAAGGATTCTATAATATTGTTAGTATAGTCTGAATCATCAGAGGATGTGGAAGAAAAAGAGGAGTCTTGTTGGTTGTTAGTTGTTGTGGACACTGGCCTACGGGAATGGTGGTATTCTTGTACGGGGGAGGAGTTGGGTAGGTGTTCACTGTGTAATCTGGTCATAAATTGTTATGTGAAATCTAATTTCTTATAGTTGCACTGGTAAATCCATCTTGGGAGTATGGTAGATATGTCCATCTTGCTGGTAATTTGTTTGATTTTCTGATGGTTGTTTGTGGTGGTGCTCTGTGGTTTATTGTTAGTTTGTAGTGGATTCTTTTGTTTTTTTTGTTATTTCTTTTATGATTTTTTGTTGTAGTAACAAGCATTGATAGTCATTACATAAAACCCGCTAAGCCAACCAAAACAAGGTAACCCCATCGCCCTAGGTATAGAGTAAGTAGATAAGTAGAGTACATAATTATCATGGAGAGGTCAAACATATACTACAAAAACAGTGGAACATTTTACAAAAGAAAGAATTACTCACATCCACTCAAAGGTTACAGGCCCAACATAGTCTACAGAAAGGCACCTTATTTACAACAAAGGCTTGTCAAAAATCACATCAGAGAAGAAACCAACCAAACCTGGCTGAACACATTGAGGAAATTGCCACAATTGCAAGACCCTAGGATGCCATCACACCAAAGCAACCACATGTTTCACATCTCAGTTCCGGACAAGAATTTGCAATAAAACAAACTATCACTTGTCATACTAATAATGTTGGGAGAATAATTAGGCCCCTCAAAACCAGATTAGCGGAATTCATATCTAGAAAGGATACAAACTACATAGTGTCTCACAGGGCTGGATCCAGACCTAGTTAAGTGCTTGAACTTAGTTACTCCTGGGCTAAACCATGTTGATTGCAGGGGGAGTCAAGTTAGTTGTATTCTTTGCATGCAGGGATATATCTTTGAATTGCTTACTGCACACAGATACTGACCAGCTTTACCACTGTTCTGTTATTTAGACTTGGGATAGGAAACATCACCTCTCAACTCTAATACTGTTTGCAACAGATTAAATATGACTCCCCTGCAATCAACATGGTTTAGCCCAGGAGTAACTAAAGCACTTACCCAAGTTACTTGTATTCTTTGCATGCAGGGATATATCTTTGAATTGCTTACTGCACACAGATACTGACCAGCTTTACTATCACACTGTTATTTAGACTTGGGATAGGAAACATCACCTCTCAACTCTAATACTGTTTGCAACAGATTAAATATGACTCCCCTGCAATCAACATGGTTTAGCCCAGGAGTAACTAATTTCAAGCACTTACTTAAGTCTGGATCCAACCCAATATGAGTAAAGAATCACAATCAACGGATTCTGCTACTAAGCAGCCATAAAACATCACTTTTGTCATCTGGGAAGCTGGTCAGTTCTCCAGAAATCTAATCTAAAAGGCGATATGGTGCACTTTTCGAGTGTGGTCAATCCAGTTACCTGGCACATGTTCCCCAATAGATTTTAGTGAGTAGATAATCTGAAAGATAGTGGGGAGACAATCATTATTATTATTATCAACTTTTATTTACAAGGCGCTACTTGGTCTCCGCAGTGCCGTACAAAGGCAAGAGTTACATATACAGCATAATTAACAGACAGGGTACAAGTTCAAATAAATAAGGAATATAATACAAATACAATGCAACAATAAAATAAAGTAGAAAAGTAGCAGAACAATATGTATGAAGAATAAAGAAGTAGGATATATGTGTAGGAGCAGATGAATAACGGTAGAGAGGGGTGATGACAGGAGGGATTAGGGCCACAGAGATGAAGATGGAGAGGGCAGGTAAGCTTAGGTGGAGGAAGGGCAGGCTAACCTGAAGAAGTGTGTTTTGAGGGAGCATTTGAAAGTTTCAAGGATTTTGTATTGCCTGATAGTTTGTGAAAGGTGTTCCAATAGAGAGGGGCAGCCCGGGAGAAGTCTTGGATGTGGGAGTGAGAAGTAGTTATACGGTTGGAGTTGAAGCAACGGTCACCAGCAGAGCGGAGGGGTCGGGCAGGAGTGTGGATGGAGATAAGGGAGGAGAGGTAGGTGGAGAAGAGAACCTTGTAAGTTTTGGTAAGGAGCTTAAAGAGAATTCTGAAAGGGACAGAAAGCCAATATAGAGATAGAGGTGGAGGCAGTGTGTTTGCACAGGAAGATGAGTCTGGCTACAGCATTAAGTATGGATTGTAGGGGATCGAGATGGACCAGTGGGAGGCCGGAGAGAAAATTGTTGTGGTAGTCGAGACGGGAGAAAATGAGAGAGCGAAGAAGCGTTTTAGTGGAATTTGCGGTTAAGAAGGGTCCGATGCAAGCAATGTTGCGAAGGTGAAAGCGGTAGGACAGTGGGCACGGATGTGGAGGGTAAAAGAAAGTAAGGATTTAAGACTGACGCCCAGGCAGCGGGCTTGGGTGGAGGAGAAGATGTGGAGTCGCCGATAGTAATAGAGATAGTAGGGGTAGAGGAGATACGTGAAGGAGGGAAGACTACGATTTCAGGTTTGTCCATGTTAAGCTTGAGAAACGCTGGGACAAATGTTCAATAATGATAAATGTAACAGATAATTGCCCCAGTCAGCTGAAATATCGCAGAGTGCCAATTACTGATGCTTTCAGAAACGTGATTGCAGGGCCGTAACTAGGGGTGTGCTACAGAGGCAGAGGCACAGGGCACCAAGCTTAAGGGGGCGTCAGTAAGTTAATATTTAAGCTTAAATTGGTTTGGAATTTAAGATCAAGGTTGCCATTTTTCCTTTTTACCCTGGCGCTAAAGGGCCGTATTCACAGATCCGTTAAATAAAGGTATGCAATTATACGCACATATGTTGCAAGCCAACACCTATGACACTCCCCTCACATGGACGAGTTTTCGTTGACTTCCGCCTCCATAGAGCACTCTTATCTCTACGTGTGCATTTACGTGCGTATAATACGTACGTGCGTGCTAACCACGCCCTCAAATGGTCATTCAAATGCCTCCCCTTACTCACTTTCACGTAACTTTGTCCGTACAGATTTCAACCATGCCCTTCCGTACGTATGTCCCCAAGTGCGATTCACATGTACGTGCCTAATGGAATTCCGTGCGTAAATTCAACGTAAATAGCATAAATAAAGTTACTACGCATGCGCAGTTACTCCGATCCTAAAAATACGCACGGAACTCTGCGCAAAAAAAGATCTGTGAATACAGCCCAAAATCTCTAAGTACGGCTCTCGATTTCTAAATCAGACATTACTTCTGATTGGTCTGAAAACCGTTTGTGTGTGGCCAGCTGTAGCCAGGAACATGTTACACACACAAAATGCAGAAGAATTGCTTCTATTTTAATTAGAAAAGGTTTCTCTTTTCTTTTTGCAATACTTAAAATTCCCAGATGCAAATATATTTCTCATTTTCTTTACTTCACTTTTTCCTTTGTTAGTTTATTCGATTTTAAGAATGATTATTGGTTTTGACGTTAAGGACTCGTTAATTAGGCACTTGGAGACTTGCTTCACCTAATCATCAGAAATGATATGACTCACAAATCTCAGAGGGGACATTAACGCGCCTCTCTGGGGTCTAAGGAAAGCATAATGTTCCAATCAGGTATCAAGAAAACAATAGAGTCTGCCTAGATAATGAACAATCTAAATGGCGCTATTAAACAGCTTTTGTTCATTGTTCGTGTAATATAATTGCAAATAGGTTTGTAATCATTATATTCTGTCAAAATGTAATAATGTAACATATAAAAAAGATATCTATTTATCTTGGTCTAGAATTAATCAGTATAATGATGTGAGAAGTCGGATGTAGACATATTAGAGGTCACAGACTGATAGTTATTTAGTACAAGGAGCAGGGTTCCCACCAGCACAAAGTTTGGTGTCCTTCATGTGCTATGACTGTGGTATTAAAAGGACCTCTATTTGCGTGCTCTTTAAATCGTGCATAGAAAATACGCTATGTGATCAAACAGAACAAGTACATAGGTCTTTATCTACCCCAAAGTGTGTAAGTGGACTGTAGGGTGCATGTGCTTTCCCTCCATCCACAAATGTGAGCATTTCAATTTTACAGTGTGGTCCCAATCCATCCAACCGCTGATCCACAACTGTGACTTAAGGCTGCCTTATGGCAACGTAGGTCACACTTCTTACTAACGAGAGAGAGGAGCGACAGCTGGAGTTCACTCCCCTTTATAGTGTGGAGTTAAACACCCAGATCCGGTTTTAAATCCATCTGTTAGCTTCTGTTGCGTGGCAAAGCCCCGCACTCCTACGTACAGAATACATTTCTGTGGCCAGGATCCTAAATTAAATATTCCTAATCCCTGTGCACACGGAATACTGAATTGTATGTAAGGAGTTAGCCAAGCCCATACTGTACAATTTAAACTCATATGATCATCCACCATCCATAGTAAAGAAAAGCTTGTCAGTATCTGTGTGCAACAAGCAAATTAAAAGCATTCTCCCTGCATGCAAAGAGTAACGTTAATCTCCCCCATCCTAAAATTTAACATGTTTAGCTTTGTCTGGGTGTAACGTTCCTCCTGTCCTCCTCTTATTTTCAAACTAATAAATATACCAGAACCTGGTGAATTAATAAGAAGTGTTTTAAAAACCTTTGGTTCAGTCCACTGCATAAATTGGACAGGTACACTTTAAATGTAATGATTATATGAAAATGTGTAGGCACATCAATAAATTGTCCAAGTCATTTATTAAATTACAGGCCAGCACAGCTGCACAGCGACCACCGTTTGTCTTATATTATAGAGTTTTCTCATCAATATATTGATAAAACTCTAGAAATTAGAACACGTGTATTGGAGCGCTGGTGGTGTTAGCGATAGAATTAAACATATCCGCTAAATTAAGCCAATGCAGCAGCTCATGCAGGGAGGATAATTCCCTTGGGAAAATGTGAAAACTAAAAGAGAATGCAGAGCGCTATATAGGCTTATTAGCTTATTTAATCGAAATAGATATTTAAATCAGTATAAAGAATAAAAAACAACAATTAATAACAAACAATTAATACAACAGTCATCTGATTCTAATCCTAATATTCAGTTTGGTACCTTAGATAGAATAAATCAAAAGAAAACTAGCTGTTGATCAGGCAGCTAGTGGTTAAACTAAATATCACACTGAGGTAGATGGAATATCACGATGGAAAGTATGTTATATACTGTGACAGTATCGTTCTTGACTCATCAATTGTGTAAACAATATCCGGATAGTAGAGCTATAGATGATACTTTCTCACAGAGTTTTATGGGATGGTACTGCCGGTATTAACCCAATATAGATGAAAAAGGTCTCAAAATTCCAAAGTAATGGTGAATATGCTGTCAATATTAGTCGGATAAAATTGATTTAACGCTGGTTCAAGCAGTTGAAAACAAATTGATAGCGAACAGCTATATATAGAAATGTATAAAAATAGAGGCAATACTTATCTGTTGCTTCTATTGTGAGAGTCGCAGAAATAGTGTATCTCTAGGGTTGAATGTCCTTTTGCTGCAACCATTAATTTCTTTGGTGAGCAGCCGGAGAACTCAATAGTCGGGCTATGGATAATGATAGTATGTGGTACACGCCGCGTGTTGCCGGCACAGCCGACGGCTGTTATAGCGGGATATCCTGGAGTTGAAATAAAGTGGTGGTAATCAGATGTTTGGCTCCCACGTTTATTGCTGCGTTCATCAGCTGTGCCTGTCTGCAGATGAATTGCTCACTGGCTAGCTATCAGCGGCATCATTGGATTGTCTGCCCATAGAGATCAAAGTGCTGTTGTATATTACTGCTTTGATAAGTTGCTGTTCGTATCCTAATTCAAGTCCCAATCTCTGGAGTCACTGCTGTTGCAGCCTAAGCTGCACCCGATCTTTGGCTGTCACAGAAAACACTCAGTGTTGTGCAATTGACACGTTAACAACATAAATTTGCAGATGAAAGGTTCCAATCGATATGTATAAAAAAGAATCAGAGCTGTTGTATGAATAAGAACCTCAACGCGTTTCTCTACTAACTAGTAGTTTCATCAGGAGGAAATAGCATATGGAGGGGAAAAGGAAGAGGCTTGGTTATTTATGCAGGTTTAATTAGGCAGGTGAACTATTAACCCTATACTCATTGCTTTCAAGCCCAATTTACTACCATGGTGTATGGAAACGTTCCAGAGAATATATATAAAAATTCAAAGAGAATTTTAAACTAAGAACATACATACATATATCACCATATGTCATCGTTAGAGTTTACACTAAGACATATATAGAATTGATTACTATCTTGCTAGCATTCTTTCTTCTTTAACGTCTAGCGTCACAGAAGAAAAAAGTATACAATAAAATACAATATAAAGAACATACAAAATAGATCAAAAATAATCAGAATAAATTAAATAACACTAACAATAAATTTATGTTAAATGATACAAACAATAAAAAATTAGTGTATAATATATAAATATAAAAATAAAAATAAAAAGAAATGAACTTAATATATTTTTGTTATTACAGTCAATAACACCTAAACCAAATTTACTCTCGACCCTCTATATTAAAGGGTCTAAACTTATTTGCTGTTAAATCCATGTTTCAAATCCGTAGAAAAAAGAGAAAAGAGGAAAAGAGGCACATAGGATATGATTGGATCATGTAGTCACCATCCTACAGAAAACATTTCAATGTGGGTATATCCTAGAAATAGATAAAACGTTACTTCTCATCCTTTTGCTAATAAAGATAAAATTAATGGCAAAAGTGGCTGTCAATCAAAGGCCCCCATCTGGGGCGACTTCAGAGATTCTTTAATAAGCCATAATGATTTCCACAGAGAAGAATTTTAATAGTTATACATGTGGTTCAAAAACCGTCTCGCAATTGGTCACCGCTAGTAAGCAGTCGGCCAAATAGCGAGAGGGTGAGCTCATCAATCGAGTTCAGAGTAAACCAAACAACAGCAGGGAGGAGGTGAGAGATCAGGGGCATAGTATGTTCTGATCTGACTGTTTACCAATCAGGAAAAGTGGTTGAGTTCTATCGACTCATTGAGGCCATTGGGGGCCATAGTATCGAGTCTGAAGATCCAGTATGCCTCCCTCTGACAGAGTCGGGCATACTGGTCTCCACCTCTAGATGTACGTTCAATGAGCTCTATACCCCTGATTTTCAGAACCTCCACCTTGCCACCATGTAGATGATTAATGTGTCGTGATACAGAGTGCAACCTATTATCTTTCAAGATGTTTCTCCTGTGTTCTGAGAATCTAACATGGAGCTGCCTCGTGGTTCTACCAACATACTGCATCCCACAGATACAGGAAAGCTGGTAGACCACGAAGCAGCTCCTACAGTTAATAAATTGTTTGATAGGGAACACTTCTTTTTCTTCCTTGGCACAAAATTGTTGTGCTCTGTTATGACCAAAGCGACACATCCCACACCTAGGTTGTGCACAAATAAAAAACCCTCTTGGTTTCTCAGGAAGCCACGTTTTTATATTGATGTTATTAATTGTTTGTTATTAATTGTTGTTTTTTATTCTTTATACTGATTTAAATATCTATTTCGATTAAATAAGCTAATAAGCCTATATAGCGCTCTGCATTCTCTTTTATTGATAAAACTCATTCTATTAAAAGTCCATGCTTATACGTTTATTGATTTGAGCTACATTGCAACAACATGACTACAAAGTTCCCCTGGAGGTTTTAATAAAAATAAACCCATTTTTATACAACTGTTTAGTTTTGTAACAAAAATATGCAGGAAACCGCCTGAAGTGTGTTGTTTTATATGTTGTTGCAAATTGCACAACTGGGAGACATTACATGCTTGGCATTCCTACTACCGCGGTGCATTGGCTTTTGGAATTACATAGCATGTTATACTTTCAGTTAGTGACACAAAAATATACAATCCATTGGATTTTGGATTGTGAAACATTTCTAAGCAAAAAAAAACAAAACAGGTTTAATTCCAGATAAGAAAACCATCTAAGCAATCAAGTTAATACTATATAAATCTGATTGTGTCGTGTGACTCATTGAAGTATAAAGATGATGAAACTTGGAATAATGAGATAAGATGAAGAGGTAAAATGAAGTCAATAATGAAACTGGGATCAGGGATCGGGTAAAGACTGGAGGTACACAATGCAGTGGTAAATAGTAAAGAATGACAGCACCGGGACCATAGAGATGAGTGACAGAGGAATAATACTTCTCAGCAGAGAAATGGCATAGATATATATATATATATGTAAAAGAAAAAAAGTGATGGAAAAAGAAAATGACATTGATGATGGAGAGATAACAGAAGGCTTAGGTAGGTCAGTGTACTAATTTCCTGTAAATATAGGAGCATGAAGGTAAATAATGGGGATTACAGTATGATTTGCAGTTCATAGATGAAGATAACTGCACTAGAGTTACCAATGTAAGATAGAGGAGGTGCTATCATAAAGATTCCATAAACTACAAATATATATACACAAGGTATTTACAAAGCGGAAAGAGTAGAGAATCTATTGGAAGGTTGATCCTCAGAATTGTGAAACAAGTAGCTGTACAGGACCGATCCGTCCATCTTCTGATGGAACTGTGAACACTGTGTTTCTCTGCCAATTGGCACAGAATTGTGCCACAAGTAGCTGCGTTCCTATTGTCATTTAGAGGGAACGTGAACACTGTGTTTCTCTGCTGAGTGGCACAATACCTAGAAGTTTCATTAACCCTCTAGATTCTTTGCTAGTTTCTTTTCGTCTCTCTCTCTCTTTCGAATGGCAGCCATTTTAGATTTTTTTTTATGAATGGGTGAGTATGCCGATCACCAAACTCACCCATTCATTTTTGCCAGACCTGCCGCAGCCAGCTGCGGAGAGGTGAGTAACCTCTCCGGGGACTTTTAGTGTAAGGGAGTGGGGTTTAGGGTTAGGGCCATAGAAGGGAATGATTAGGGTCAGACTGCGGGGAAGGGAGGGTTAGGCTCAGGCTGCGGTGAAGGGAGGGTTAGGATCTGGCTGCGGGGAAGGGAGGGTTAGGCTCAGGCTGCGGTGAAGGAGGGTTAGGCTCCGGCTGCGGTGGAGGGAGGGTTAGGATCTGGTTGCGGGGAAGGGAGGGTTAGGGTTAAGGTAATGGAAGGGGAGGGTTAGGGTCAGAGTTAGGGCAAGGGTTAGGGTTCATTTTTACACTTACCTATCAGAGCACCCTGTTCGAGGCATAAGTAATCTATATCCCAGCTAGTTTATTGCTGAATTGTGCTTGTATTGTATTCCCTATTTTATTAATTTGTACCGTCCGTCTGTTAATTATTGTATTGTATATGTAATAATGTCTTTTCTATTGCCTCTATAAGGCGCTGCGGATACAGTGTAGCGCCTTATAAATAAATACTTGAGAAAGAAATTCCAGAGGAACGGTGATGCAAAGTCCAAAGAGGAGAACTTTGTAGCTCCTCAAAGGAAAGAAGAAAACTGATACCCAAATAATCCATAGGAGCTTCTAAAAAGTATAGAGGAGGAACTTCAGATGAAAACCATAAGGCAGACAACTACAAAGCGATGATTGACAATCTTTTGATATCTTACAAGACTGGGTTGTAACATGTCACCCAAAGTCCACTTCTAGGACCCACACTTAGGGCCAGATTTACTAAGCTGTGGGTTTGGATAAATGGAGATGTTGCCTATAGCCACCAATCAGATTCTAGCTCTCACTTTCATATACATACTAGAGAATGTCAGTAAAATCTGATTGGTTACTATGGGCAACATCTCCACTTTTCCAAACCCGCAGTTTAGTAAATCTGTCCCATAGATTTTTTCCAGCCAGTCTTGGGGCAGTTAGCAATGAACATGGTGAACGGTTCCAGCAGGACATTTCTATAATAGATAAGTGGTATCAGGGCTAGTGGAGCCCAAGTATGCTGTATAACTACTGACGGACACATAAAAAGGGTGTTCCTGAAATAAGTTACAGCAGAAAATCCTATGCATAAACATTTTTAGTGCAATAATCCTTTACTATGTCTGTATTGTTAATAAACCTAATGTTGTAAACTTAAATTGGGTTACTCTGAAAATGTTTACACGATAAGGTCACTCTATAACACTTGTTTGAATTTAGCACAGAAAACACCATGCAATGCCTATATATGTAAGCTCGTGGAAAAAAAAAAAATAAAGATTTTGTCGACCAGTGTAATTATGTAAAGACAAAAAACGAATAAGATTCTCAACTGCATAAAACACTGTCAAGTAATTTATCATATGAGATTATTCAAATCTTTATTGATCATTACAATATCCCAAGATTCAAACCATAATATACTGCATAGTTTCAGGAGAGCCAGTAATTTAAAGTAAATCATGGCCTCAAGCCCAAGTGTTACTAAGGATGGCCAGGGCTGGATGACATCAAGTCCCGCCCCATCCTCAGTAACCCTATGAAAGACAATTTTGATTAAGCAGGGGCTGGCTTTCAGATGTGATTTGCATAAATCACACCCTCGAGCCCTGCCTCCATACTACCATATCTTGGAAGGGAGAAATATCTTGGAAGGGAGAAATAAGAAATCGGCAACTATGAAAGTCAGTCATTAATATTGAACTCTTAGTCAAATATTATCCCTATGGATGGGGCCTCCCTCTTCCTCCTTCTGGTGTAAGCCATCGTTATGCGCACAACATGCACTGACTTGCAGCAGCTGGTTAGTTGTTTATGAACAATTAATCAGCTTCTGCAGCTGATTATAAGTAAGTGATCAGTAGCAGCATAGCTGATTTGTTGTCTACTGCTTTACAGAGCTGCGACTTCCTGCGCCAGTATATCATTAGCGTGCCATGGCGCTATATAGTGTATCTGGACAATCTTTGTCACTACTTCTACCTGGCAGCATCATATACAGAGCCGTGGCACGCCAATGACATACTGGAGCAGGTGGCCATGGATCTGATAAGGACACAGGTGGTACCCCCCTCCCCCCCCCCAGAGTATGGGGCCTAGGGTGTCGGACCCCACCTAAAATGCCCTATGGATGGTACTGTCTGTGGATTCCCGAACCCCTACATCAGGAGCGGAACTACCATTTGTGTAGCAGGTGCAGCAGCCACGGGGCCCATGCTAATACAAGGGCCCATAGCTGTCATCACCGCACTTCCGAAGCTCCCCACCGGGTTACCTTGGCTATCATCAGGGCCAAAGCATATTTTTTGCACCTGGGCCCACAACTCACTAGTCCCGCCTCTGCGCTACATCCTGCCCTGGCTTTATCTAATGTATATTCTAAATGGCTATAGTTAAACATTAAACCCTTGTATAAACAGCGTGTATAAAAAATATGCAAAGCATATACACAAGTATAAAAAAGAGGACATTATATTAATTTTACATGTGCAACACATCTTGAAAAAAGTAATTATATATGTAAAAAAAAATCATGATAATAACACTAAGTCTTAGGGCTTAGTTACAGTAGTTTAAAGAAATAATAATAAACAACCAGTATAATGTAGTATATAAATATTGTATAGAGGATAAACAACATGCTTCAAATTCTATTATTCAAGGCTTTAAATACCCCATTATTTTGTAATATGAAGTGGAATTACTTCATTTACTTTATTTCTTATGAGAATGGCTTGGATTTAGTAAACAGTTTTCTCGATTGTCTAAAAGAGCCTCCGGAAATGTTTACAAATGCAATCACAGCCGTTATCTCCAGAAAAGCAGAGAGTGGTTTATTGGCATTCCTTAATATCTCTACTCTGTTATCTAATACATCCCTCTGCAATAGCCCTTCTCTGTCAATCTAGCAAAGTATCCTATCATAGAATTATATAAACAGATTCACATTATTTAAATTCAAAATGAATAAATTGCAAATGTCATTCTTTGATAACAAACCCCCATTTTCTGGGTTAATAGGAATAGAACCTGTGGGTAGCGCATATTGCCATTCAATCATTGGCTCTATTGCTGAACATTTAAGTTATGAGCCAATCTGGTCAATTATATGAAAGATGATTGTTCATAGGGCCTAATGATCTCACTACTTAGCACCATGCCCCCACCATCTCTGGTTAGCTATGACAACACGTATGTGCAATGAAAAAATTAAGAAGATTTAGATAATTCAGTAGAATTTTTTAGATTAAATCCAAGAGAGTAGATAAAAGAAAAAAGTTGCTCAGCGCTCCCAATTAGATACTTAAGAATGTGTTAATTAAATAATAGAATCTAGAATATGATTGGTTGTTAATTGCAGAATCTTCACCTTTATGACAAATCAGATGCACTCTGTAGTAGAACCAAAAATTAATGCGACCCAGAACATCAATAAAAAGATAATTTAATAATACCATCTAAAGGAGGTGTATATTAAAACCAACGTATACAATATATCTTATAATTTTTTTTTTTCTGAGTCGTATCCATTTTGGAGACCGTTGAGACCATGACTTGGAGGATTTAGTATTCTATTTATTGTCCTATCTTAGTTTTATTTCTTATTAGCGTTTATCATATATTTGTTATTATTTTTAGCTTTATAGTTTATAAGTGTTATTTAATCCACAGATAGATATGCGATAGATAGATATGCGATAGATAGATATGTGATAGATAGATATGCGATAGATAGATAGATAGATAGATAGATAGATAGATAGATAGATAGATAGATAGAAGAGAAGGAGGGAGGACAGGTTCAGGGCTTAAAAATGAGATTTATGGAAATTGTGTTCTGTCCCCTGTCCATCAACTCTACTATTCAAAGTGTTACTAGTGGGTGGGACAGAGCATAATGATATAAATTACATCACTTAGTCCCGCCCCAATCCCTAGTAACTAGAAACTGCAGTACTGATAGGCAGAGGGAAGAATTGAGGCTGTGATTTGCATTAAAGTCTATTGCAGGTGAATTGCCTGCTCTCCCAGGATACTAGGAGAAATGCCCAATTTTTTCGAGTCAGCAACCCTGGGATAGACAGACACACAGATGACAGATTGATAGATAGATAGATAGATAGATAGATAGATAGATAGATAGATAGATAGATATTGAAAGTTGTGTAAAATAATATTTATGATCAAGAGAGAAAGTACAGGTGCTTTTGGACTTTAAGTGGCAGGAAAACATATTTACCATGTAGACTGTTTGAAATAAACTCATTTTCTATCAAACTATCACACTTGCCCCGAACTCAGCAGTGAAAATTTTCTGAGCCCCTGGGATTAGTTACTAAATTGGTACACATTCTTGTGGTATATTATATAAGTACATACTATGGAAATTCATAGTTTACATCACACTGCATCTTGTAAGAATAAGTAACTATTCTAACATTTACGCACAAGAAACACTATTTAGAAATTAGTAACACATGAAAAAGAGCTTATTAATAGAAAGCAAAAGAAATTTAAACTTGATATGATTAATAACAAAAGGAATAATATTATTCCAAACCAAAGAAATCATTTTGGAGAACAACAAAATGAGGGGGAACAAAATAGAGAGGAGGAAACTGAAACTATAATTAAAGAAGGAGAAAACAGAACAAAACTTGGACCAAATGGACAGCAAACCTATAGAGATGCTGTCATTAATAATCCTGAAGTAGTACGTAGGAAAGAATACTCTAATTTCAATAACAAAAAAACGAACTATAAAAACAAAAATAGCTCCAAAAATAAGAGAAAAACAAATGTATCCTATAATCTTCGTTCAAACAAACAAATATCAGATAGGAATCAATATAAAGGGAGGGATCATCCCCATTCCCCTGGGTCATCAATTAATATGAATGATTTTCGGGAGTTAGATAGGTATCCACCAAGACATTCCCCGAGAAGAGAACACAGAGAGGATACTTCCTCTAGACACACTTTTGAACATCATTACAGGGACTGTGCCCATTACACCAATAAGACATAGAAGTAGGTCAAGAACAAGTAGCCCTCGTAGGGAATGCAATAGATATTCAATAGATAGGGAACAACATCATCACCAGGAGGATTATAGAGACCTTAGACATTTAAACAGTTTTGACCTATTACAATAAATGGATCAGGATTTTCCCCAGAGTCCGGACAGAACAAGGAGAAAATAGTATCAAATATTCCCATAGCTAAGAAAACTAAAATTAAAAAGAAAAGGAAAGTAACAAAAAAAGTGACCAGTCTAAAAAGAAAAGCGTATAAGAAAAAAATTAGAAAAAAATCCAGAATCAACAAAAAACAAAGAAATACACTTCTAAAACAAACAATTATAGACAATACTAAAATCTATAATCTCAGTGATCATGTACTTACAGATCTAGAAACAGCAGTATTGAAAAAGGGTTTAAAATTTGCCCCAACTAATAGAGCTAATCAATTCAATATATTTGTAGATCTACAAAAATGTATTAGAAAATTAACGCTAAAAAGATTTTATGCTATAGAGAGAGAATCAAAAGTAGCATCTAAATCAGATGCTCAGAAAGAAGAGGAACAAACGAAAATAATAATAAACCCTTTAAAAGCCAAATCCATGTTTTACCCCATCCAAAGTAGGGGTTGCTATCTAGAAACGTTTAATAAAGTAACTACCAATGATATAAAGAAAAAATTCAAACAAAGAAATAAATATACCAAATACAATTTGACAAAAAAAGAAAAGGAAGCAATAGATGCCCTTAAGAAAAATGATACAATAATAATTAAACCGGCGGACAAAGGGGGTGGTTTGGTCATTCTCAATAAAATTGACTATGAAAGAGAAGTATTACGTCAGCTTGCAGATGAAAAAACATATATGAAATTATTAACCAATCCAACCACTAGGATTTTAAATAAATACAATGCTTTTATTATGGAAAATTTTAAAAAAGATACCATTACAAAATCACAGTTTGATTTCCTGACCGTATCTGCTCCAGTTATACCAGCCCTATACATCCTGCCCAAAATTCATAAGAGCTTGGAAAATCCTCCAGGCAGGCCTATAGTGGCTGGTATAGACTCAATTACGGCAAACCTGTCCAAATTAGTAGACAATGTTCTACAGCCTATAGTATCAAAAACACAGTCTTATACAAAAGATACAGTGGCAGTGATTAAGAAAATTGAGGGACTTAAGTGGGAAGAAAATTCCTACATAGTCACAGCAGATGTGGCGTCTCTCTATACCATTATTGAGCATACTCATGGTATACAGAGCGTAAGCACTTTCATACAGCACCTTACACCGGAATATGGTGACTTCATTTTAAAAAGTATTCAGTTTATTTTAGACCACAACTATTTTTATTTTAAAGATCATTTTTATCTTCAAAAAACTGGCACCGCAATGGGCGCGAAATTCGCGCCCAGTTATGCGAATCTATTTTTAGCAGCTTGGGAAAATGATGTGGTTTTTAACTCACATAAATGGAAGGACTATTTAAAAATTTGGATTCGTTATATTGATGATGTCCTGTTTATTTGGACAGGACCGAAAGAACTTTTAGATGATTTTTGCAAAAATTTGAACAATAACAATAAAAATATATTATTAACTTTTAATATTAGTCAACAATCGGTTGATTTTTTAGATGTCACCATTTATGAGGAGAATAAAGTTTTAAAAGTGAAAAATTACATTAAACCCACAGACAGTAATTCTTTTATAAAAACAACCAGCTGTCACCACTATAATTGGATTAAAAATATCCCTAGGGGGCAGCTTCAGAGAATAAAAAGAAACTGTTCGGATAATGGCGAATTCTTAAAACAAGCCCAAATAATGAAGGAAAAGTTTTTAGAAAAAGGATATATGTCCAATATTTTAGAAGACACTATAAAAGAGGTGGAAAACATGGATAGAGAAGAACTGTTGAAACCAAAACAACAAAAAGAAAAAAGAGACAATACATATAGTTTGTCATTTATTACCCAGTATAACTCTAATTTTAAAGACA
>WWET01001539.1:286667-299104 GCA_011038615.1 Limnodynastes dumerilii | reverse complement strand
GCAGCCTAACCCAAATACTTCCCTCCCCGCAGCCTAACCCTAAGACTCCCCTACACTACACAGACTAACCCTAATACCATAGACTTCCCTGTAATACTAAGGTCTGCAGCAGTGCTTTGGCAGGTCTGCGGCGGCGGTTTCCAAATGAGTAATTGGGTAAGTATGCCGAAAAATAAATTTACCCACTTACCCATTCATTAAAGTAAGTTTCTATTAGTAATTTTTTCGAAACAGAGGCAGCCGAAAATAAGCTTTCATTGCCTGTATTTCATTCCGCAGACTGCATCCCTTTATATAGGCATAGATTTATTCATAAAAATAGACAAAAATGACACAATGCAGTGCCGAGCAGCTATACATGCCATCCAGAACCTAAATCTGGCCAACATATACACCTCAACCTGTGACAGCAAAACACACCATGCAAAACAATCAACCAATAGGTTACGAGTGCTCCTAACAAATGTGACACCTTGGCCACACCCCCTACACAGTGATCTACAGTAGAACCTAACAGTCCTAAACCATTAACACAAGGTAAGTCTACCATTACATTTTCACTCAGCTACAACAACCTAATCCCCTATGTCTAATGTCAATGGGCTGGATCCAGACCTCGTTAAGTGCTTGAAATGAGTTACTCCTGGGCTAAACCATGTTGATTGTAGGGGAGTCATATTTCATCTGTTGCAAACAGTATTAGAGTTGAGAGGTGATGTTTCCTATCCCAAGTCTAAATAACAGTGTAATATTAAAGCTGGTCAGTATCTGTGTGCAGTAAGCAATTCAAAGTTATATCACTGCATGCAAAGAATAGAACTAACTTGACTCCCCCTGAAATCAACATGGTTTAGCCCAGGAGTAATTAAGTTCAAGCACTTAACTAAGTCTGGATCCAGCCCAATGTCAGGTAAAACTTTTAACCTTCAATTTTCTCTAATAAATGGAGACCGTGTCCCTTCAACATGACCCATTCCATTAGGTACATAACAACATAACATGCACTGCTCCTGAGCTTCCACCTGTCAGTTACTATGGTAACCCCCTTTATTAAGGAGATAAATGTTTCTGAAACATCAGTAAACTAATTAAAACCAGCTGAATGACAGCACAGTATTTTACACCTAATGGAAGGAGTCATGCTGGAGGTTCTGCTCTGATAATGTAAGGGGCTCATGTAGCAACAGTGCTTGAAATATGGATTATTTGTATACTATGCATACTCTCCAACATGACTCATTCCATTAGGTACAAAATACTCTGCTCCTCAGATTCCAACTGTCAGTTACTAGGGTGACCACCTTTGCTAAAGAGGCAAATCTTTTTTTAAATATCAGTTAATTTATTTAAACCAGGTGAGTGACAGTTACAAGCTCAGGAGCGGATTAAATTGTACCTAATGGAATGGGTCATGTTGGAGGGTCTGTACTATGCTGAGTGTTACACTATAATATATCATATCATTTATGTAAGCATAAGACAGAGCCTGGGGTGAGTAAAAAAAATATATATATAGTACTAAAGCATTCAACTGGCATCTTTTCTAGCATGTTTGTGTACCAGCTTTCCATTCATTATAGGGGGTTAATGGTCCCTTCACTGAGTTCACACATGGCTGGAAAGTCTCTGAGAAGCCCATGGGCAAAATGATAAGCGATTCCCCAACACTTCACACTATTTCTGTCCTCTCATTAATAAAAAAGAAAAAATGTTTACTTGTTTTTAAATAGAATTATGGTTTACTAATTAACTATAATAAGCAGAATGTGGTATAATATAGCATTTCTTAACAGTAGACCACAGCATTGCCTTTAACCAGTGGCATAACTCCTTTCTGGGAGAAACCAGAGATGACATAATGGGGGCGGGGCTTGAAGGCGTTATTTATGCAAATCACGCCCAAAGCCTTACTCCCTGCATAATCAAAGGCGCCATCCATAGGGGTACTAAGGATGGGCCAAGCCTGAACTATCCTTATTAACACTTGAGGTGATTTGCCAGGTCTCCCGGGATTCTGAAAGCAATGCCCGAATTTCAGGAGTTTCCCGGACATTCCGGAAGGTTTGGCAACAATGCGTAACTACCATGGGTGCAGGGGAACCCGTGGCAGCTGCCTACACTGCATCAACAGAATTCTAAGCTGTCAAAGATTGCCATCTCAAGACTCAGACTGACAGCTTCTGTGTAGTAGTCACCCTATTGGATACAGTGCGAGTTCAATAACAGCCACCTTGCTTTGGGCTCTGAATCAGTAAACTTTCACCCCTACCTGTAACCCACTAGATTATGAGTACTGACAATCCTAAAATGCTAAATAATATAATTATGATTACGATAGATAAAAAGATAGATAGATAGATAGATAGATAGATAGATAGATAGATAGATAGATAGATAGATAGATAGATAGATAGACAGATAGACAGATAGACAGATAGATAGATAGATAGACAGATAGATGTAGACAAATATAAACTGTTTCCTGAACAAGCTCTTATGGTACAACAGCACTAAAAACTACTTTATACTACAGCAAAATTAACAGTCTTTCAAAAGGTCCAACGTTATAAATTATGCATAACATAAATGTTAATCTAAAATAATAATCACATTGCTTCTGGTATGTAATAATTGAAGTAGCAATACATTCTTCAAACCATTAGAACAGAGTCTGGTAATTAGACATATGAAAAATTATACAAAAAGCTGGAAATGTAGTTGCAGCCTTTTTAAATTAAATTTTTTTTCTCTCCAAAAGATGAAAACGGTTAATGAGTTTCTGGAGCCACGAAGAACTATCTTCAAAAAAAATAATGAACTTTATTACTCATGCCTGCTGGAGCGTGACATTTTGCACCAATTATTTGAAGGTGAGATGCGATAATACATTATTTCCATAAAAGGGGTGTCTCTCCGTATACTTTGCACTTAAGGTTTGCACTTCACTTTGTTAAACCTGAAGATGTATTAATTTTAGACTATACTATAATTCAGCAGCTACCTGTTCATTTACTAGAAAGCAGCGCTCAGCATGAATGCGCCAGCACGGGACCTGATCCATAGTTTTAGTGCAGTGTTAACCATGGTTGCCGACTTTTGGCAGCTTCCCTCCGGGAGATCCCGGAGAGAAGCTAGCGACGCATGCAGGGGGCGGGGCTTAATGACGCAGTTTATGCAAATTGTGTCATTAGGCTCCACCCCCTTGCTCATACTGACCCGTTTTTACTTGAAATAGGGGTCAGGACGGGGCTTGATGCCGCAAATTGTGTCATCAAGTCCCTTTCCGTGCCTAGCAACACTAGTATACTAGAGATTTGCTGGCTCTCCTGGGATACCGTGAGTACTGCCCGAATTTCGGCAACCCTGGTGTTAACCTGCTGTTAAAAATTCACGTTCCCTGTCCAGAGTTACAACATTAGCACCTGTGCATAGTATATGCTGAAAATAATCAACGCTTTGAAACATGCAAACACATGTATAGGCACCATTTTTATCATTCATTTAAATTGCTGTCACTTATGTAATCATAAGGAATTAAAATATAAAAAAAAATAAAACACATTAAAAACGTATATCTTTATTTAAAAAAACGTCTGAGAAAAATGGACCGTCTTCACAGATCCGGGTGAATTAGGTGTGGACAGAGCCGCACCTAGCTCACCCCTCCTGCCGCTATCCCTTCCCCCTGTTTAAATACCTTAAGACACTTATGAGTGCCATAGGGCTACCTTAACAATTCGTGCAAAGTCTGCACAGGCATTGCCTCTCTCCACCCTCTCCAGCTCATCTAAATCCCTCCCACTTCTACCTAACCCCTCCCTACCTTAAGACACTTATGAGTGCCATAGGGCTACCTTAACAATCCGTGCAAAGTCCGCACAGACATTGCCTCTCTCCACCCTCTCCAGCTCATCTAAATCCCTCCCACTTCTACCTAACCCCTCCCCGAGGCGACATTACACCGCCCTTTTTTACTTACAAAACTCCGTGGCTGGTACGTAGATTGCCTAAAGGACCTACTACACATGCATAGTAGGTCCTTTACTGAGGATCCGCACCTAAGAAGCGACTTCTTCTCAGATGTAAATACGAGCCAATGTGTGGAAATACACCGCAGTTCAGGCTACGCAGAATATTTTTTAGAAAATGTTTCATTAAATGTAACAGTTTAATATGTGTTCTGTGTGTAGGGGATGTGTTATAACTAAGAGTAGGGGTATATATAGAAGGAAAATCTCCTTCGTCTTATAAACAATGTATTTATAAACAGCGCTCAGCACCCATACATGAGTGACAGCTTCTTAATTGAATTCAATGAGCCAGCTCTTAATTTTAAAACACATGAATATGGATACGTAGTTACCTAGTTTTCATCTTACGTACGTTGTTTTACGAATTGAGCTACTACGCATGCTTAGTAGCCTATTTACGCTATCTATGTACCATTTCTGTGCGTAGATTGCGTGAACGCAGTCTTTATACCGCGTTTACGCAATCTACGTACAGAAATGGTAAGTAGATAGCGTAAATAAGCTATCACGTATGCATAGTAGCTCAGTTCTTAAAACAACGTACGTAAAATGAAAACTACGTAACTACGGGCCTGATCCAGACCTACGCTCGCAAGCAATCGTACGCTGGTCGTAAGCGTAAAATCGGCAGAAAAAACGCACTGCGCACGTGCAGAGTGACAACTTCCGGTCGTACCAAAGACCTTTTCGTAGCGGCAATTCAGGCGTCCGTATTCTTTGCGTATTTTCCGACGACGGGGCGTGTTTACATTATGAAGTTAGTACGGACGCTGGAGTTAGGGAATGTAGGCGGGGGAAGCCATTTAAATTGTACAGTATGGGCGTGCTTAGTCCGGTACGATCAGCGCGTCGCTACGAAAATTCGTACTGACGCCGGGAAAAGTTAGGGTAGGGTTCAGCCGGAGTACGGAGGTAAAGGTAAGGGGAGTGTCGTGGGAGTGAAAGTTTTTACGCTGAAGCGGTAATACGCTCCGCTCTCATGCGTAGGTCTGGATCAGGCCCTACGTATCCATATTCACGTGTTTTAATATTAAGAGCTGGCGTATCTGTAAACAATCAATACTGACTTTTGCCATAACATGTGAACAAGGAACACTATTGGAGATTACAGTAAATTAGGTGCGCGTGTTTATTGTTTTATTTTGGGTATTTTACTTATTAAAAAATTGCAAAAAAAATAGTTTATTAGTAAACAAAAGTGTTTTTTTTTTATATTTTATTTTACACATGTATATTCTAGGGGTCTCCCCATATATACCCCATTTTCCTCTCCCTAATAAGGGGGATTCCAAAAAGCGCTATTAGGGTTAGGAAAAAGTAAGTATATGTGGAGATTGCTGGAATTCCTATAATTACGCCAGGCCAGATTCACAACCCCGTATTTTTTAAACATACGTCCCTAATTTTCAGAATCTAGCTACTACGCATGCGTAATCTACGTAACAAAACAATACGTAGATAGCGTAAAATAGTTACTACGCATGCGTAGTAGCTAGATTATGAAAATTAGGGGTTGTGAATACGGCCCGCCATCCTAAGAACTAAGCTATCTGGGAAGCGTCATTCCTCCATGAGAACAGTAAGAAAATAATGGGTGTCAGCGTTCCGAAACTCACAGCACATTCTTCCACCTTTTCTTGAATCCAGTTATGTGCACGAGCCACACTGCGTTACACGGATGCTGTAATTGAATTCCAGAGCGGTGAACACACATTGTCTATAGACATCCACATCATGAGTGACATTGTGTACATGCTGCCGATGGAAACTGATTGCATTTCTGATGTCATGGATTAAAAAAATGTTGGAATTCTGGCTTTTCAATCATGAATGTTCTCCCTTTCCTGGATATGGTATATTTATTTTCTGTATGTTTTGCTGAAATAGAGGCTAGTGATAATATTTATACAGGGAATAATAAATCATTATAAGACATTTCTATGTTCTCTAAGAAAAAACCCATCAGCTTTCCTGGCAGAACTTCACATGGAGTCTTACTATAATTTAGTGAGTCATTTCTACAACATATCCATATAGCACAGCAGAACATTCTATCATTCATGACACAAGCAGTGAAGGATCAGGGCAGTTGTGGGCTATTTAAATGGATGTTGCTTGGTCACCATGGGCTGGATCCAGACTTAAGTAAGTGCTTGAAATTTGTTACTCCTGGGCTAAACCATGTTGATTGCAGGGGGAATCAAGTTAATTGTATTCTTTGCATGCAGGGATATATCTTTGAATTGCTTACTGCACACAGATACTGACCAGCTTTATTATCACACTGTTATTTAGACTTGGGATAGGAAACATCACCTCTCAACTCTAATACTGTTTACAACAGATGAAATATGACTCCCCTGCAATCAATATGGTTTAGCCCAGGAGTAACTCATTTCAAGCACTTACTTAAGTCTGGATCCAGCCCTATCTCTCTCTTCTTCTCAGACGTACCATTTCTCTTCCTCCCTTATTCCTATTTACACCACAGTTAATTATATTGTGGAGTTGTCTGCTGTTAGGAAACTGTCCTAGTGTTCATTCACTGTACACTGGATCTTCTCTAGAACAATGTTTCCCAACATTAGTCCTCAAGAACCCCTAACAGTGCAGGTTTTCCAGATCTCCTAACTGTAGCACAGGTGTGTTCATTTCTGACTCTTACTATTTAATAGATCCACAGGTGTAAAGTCCAGTAAAACAATTATAGTTCCAATAACCCGATAAATGAGTGTTTGGAGTGATACTGTGCAAGTGTGTGTGCTGCAACGATCATGTTTCATCATTGCAAGGTACACAGAATCGTATAATCACATCTTTTAAACCGTTTAATTTTACCGATCACTGAAGGACCTAAAAAGGCAGATTGGCAATTAAAATCTTTGATAAGATTGTTCACTGTTTGGAAACTGTGTATGGGGCTTAACTCATTTTGGGCTCTATTTACTAACTTCATTTTCAGGTGTTAATGCCTATCTTCATGTGAAAACGGGCATTCTCGCATGAAAATTAAATAATATGTATTTACAAACCATAGATTGGCATGGAAAACTGCAGTCTCCAAGAGTCTAATGTTCGGGGTCACAATTGCGTAGTTTTCGTTTTGCGTACGTTGTCTTAAGAATTGAGCTCCTGCGCATGCGTAGTCGCCAATTTACGCTATCTACGTACCATTTCTGTACGTAGATTGCGTAAGTGCGGTCTAAAGAGTAACAGAGAGAGTAATAGTAAATTCTGTGAATGAAGCTGCCAGGCTCGCAGTGAACATAAGCCAGACTGGTTCATACTAAAAACTAGGAGGGCTGCATTTGTGCCCCAAAATGATTCTCTTTAAAGCTGGGTATAAAAATATAGTATTTTGTCCCAATACTCAGATCTGCTCAGTTCAGACAATTATATCCTTTGTCAGACATAGACAACCTATAGGGACGCATGTGTTGTAAAACTACATATCCCATCATGCTTTGTTAAGAATCAGCAATGATAATGCTGTTGGAGGAAAGTGGGACTTGTATGTTTCAAAATATCTGGAGTGCTATAAGTTATCTCTCCATCCCTCATTTTTCCTGCTGGCAAATTCAAAAGTGGTTATTCTGTACATGAAAAGTGGCCTACACTTGACTCTCTGATGTGACCCATTCCACCAGGTACAAAATACTCTGCTCCTTAACTTCCAAGTGTCACTCCCCTGGTTTTAATGAATTAACTAATGTTAGAAAAACATTTTTCTCTTTAACAAACATGGTTACCATAGTAACTGCTTGTTTGAAACCCAGGAACTGAATGTATTGTATCAAGCGGAATGGGTCATGTTGGAGAGTCTGCTATACCCAATTCATCATTGTCCACATTATATTATATAGGCTTTAGACAGCACATGATCAATGTCTAGAAGCAATGCAATGTTTCCTTTAGTTCAGTATAAACCACAAAGGGCCTGTTTCACAGATGCATATGACATAAGTAGGTATCCGCACCTAAGATTTTGGTCCCTCCCCTTTTTTTTAGTTCGTAAAGGCACTTAAGAATGCCATAGGGCTACCTTAAGTGCCGTGCGTATTTTCCTTCTTAAGAAGACTATCGTCTCTTCTTTCTTAAATAACTACATGTGGATTTTAAAGACCGCCCATGGTTAAACTCTGTCCTTAAATGCTACGTACATTGTGTAGCAGCTTCTTAGGTGTGAATCGGGTCCAAAGACACTAGGATATGCCCACTTTAGTCTCTTCTGTTTTACATTTTAGTTGTTTTATCTTTATCCTATCACAGGACTTGCATTTTACTTGACAAACAGTAGATGGCACTAGTGTGGACCACAGCATTGCCATTTCAATTGTAATTATACAGTGTTATTCAATTAATGGCAATTAGTGTTTACACGTTAGTAAATTTACCTCTGTGAATCTTTGCTTCATGTTACAGAAATCCAATGACAAATTAGTTTATTTAAACATAAAATCTATATACAACAATAGAATCCTTATATTAAACTATAAAAAGAGAGAGATAACAGCGCTTGGAATAGAAAGTATATATTTACATTTATTTAAAACAATAATTAAAAATATATAAATAATGAAAAACAAAGTTGACCTTACAATACTGCCAGTTGATGATCAGGCAACTGCAGGTTTGTAAACAAATATATAAACTTGGAAATACCCCCAATAGATGGTTTATATATAAGGATAATTATATACAGCATCCTTATCCTTATTAATTGAGATTGTGTAATATAGAGCTGGTATTATACTTTCCCTGATTGAGCTTGTGAAGTAGATGATACTGTTGTTTCAATGGTGACCACAAAATGTTGCTATAAACATATGAGAAGTCCCAAATTGAAAACACAGCCTTAGAAGTAGTGCTGGCAACTCTCAAATATTATCCCAGTCAATTTTACCGATATTTGATAAAGCGCATGCATGGTATATTTTTTACTTAATCTATGTATCTTTTTGTTACGTAGATTGCGTACATACAGTCTTAAAGACCGCATATATGCAATCTATGTAACAAAAAGATATGTAGATTACGTAAAAAAGATACTACGCATGCACTGTATCAAATATCGGTAAACTCCGAACGTATATGCAATACGTCCAGCAGTGTGAATCCGGCCCGTATTGTGTACCTAGCTTTACAGTTGGCACGGTGCCATTCTATGACAATTCCAGAATTGAAAGTCCTTAAAATGCTTCAGTAGTACCCATTCTACTTCTATTCTTTGTCTATGGAGTGTATGCATGATTTCTGTGGTATCCTGTTGATATTTGGTACGACTCTCAACTTTCTGATTGCTTACCCACATATGAATATTGTAACACACTCTATCGGTCGGAAGGATTTATATATATCTTTAAAAAGTAAAAGGCATTTTGTGCTTTACTCTTTGATTCGACCAAACATAATTTATTTAATAAAGTTGCATGTTCGGAACATCCATAGTGAGATCATGCATCTTCTTTCTCTGAATACTTGACAGTGTGCTACCACATTAAACTTTAGAAGCCATATTTCAAAGGTCATGCTAAATTGGCTCTATCCAGAATGTGTCAGCAAGTTTAACATTGAAGGATTCAGGCTAGCTTCACTCCTGAACTCTATGAATGCAGAATACAAATATCATTTCTTACCAGTTTTCATTGATGATTAATTACAATTAGATAACATGGGATTGTTTATGGAATGTCATTGTTGTTGTTTGTTCAATAAATAAATTCAAATAAAATATTAAAATTAAATCTAGAACATGAATTTGGTTTCCTTTGATATGTATAGTATGCTAGTTCTAAATATAAATCATGAATTTTTCTGGTTATAGCTAACAGCGCTTTTATAAGATATCTAAACTGTGACTCAAACATAAGAATATTGAAATAGAGTATTTCATTAAAATGACACCAAACTGACAACCAGAATTGCTAACACCAGCAAAAAAAAGGAGCAGGATAGGCAAAATTTATATTTACATTTATATCCAATAGGGTTTTTTGTTTTGCCAAGAACACCCCATCGGATTAAAAGCTTAGAAGACTGGACCGGAACCCCCATCAGAACAGGTAAGGTTCTTTTTATTTATTTAATAGACACTTTTTGGGGACTTTTTTTATATTTTAAATTTTGGTAAAGGGGATTTATATGACGCGATTTTACTGTATATTTAATGTAAATTGGGGCATGTTTTTCTTTATTATGGGGCATTGGTGTCTTGTTTTGTTATTTATTAGGGGGCATTGGTGGATTCTTTTTGCATTTATTAGGGGGCATTGGTGTTTTGTATTTTAATTTATTATGGGGCATTGGTGGCATATGTTTTGTATTTATTATGGTGCCCCGGTGGCTTGTTTTTTTTATTTTATTATGGGGCACTATTATTATGGTGGCATGTATTGTATTTATTTGTGGGGACATGTAAAGGCTTTTTTATTTTTATGTAGTGGGCACAGTTGGTTTTTTTAAAAATGACAAAATGGCCATGGTCTGTTTTTTAAACAGGGCATGCTGCCGATAGTAGTTCTACAAGCGCTAGCATGCCCTGTCATTCATGGGCATGCTTGTGCCTGTAGTTCTACTACCTGCAGTATGCCCTGTCGAACGGGAGGTTTATTTATTTATTTGTTTACACATGGGCGGCGGGGCCACTAAGGCTCCGACTACTTTTTACCAAGTCGGATGTGCCTTGCACATCCGACTACTACTCTGAACAGCACCTTACATGCTTTTCAGAGTGGGCTATAGGATGCACGGATGTGCATCCTTGAATAGCCCGTAGTCAAATGAGCATGTGCGATTCCGCATCGCACATGCTCGGAACTCTGAATCAGGTCCTGAGTTTGTATACCATTAAGTTAAGAAACTTCCTTTGGACCAAAGGAGCTGAACTATAGTGAGGTGGCAAAGACTTAACATTGGCTGAACACTAAGCCTGCTGCTTGGGGAAAACGATACCTGAAGGGACTTTAGAAGGTAGACAGGTTTTCTAGAAACAAAATAAGGTGTCTTTCTTAACTCCCTGCTTTAAAACTGATTCTAAGAGGTCCACGACAAATGAGGTGGGTAACAGAACGTAAGTCCAGGCCAAGGCTTGAGCTAACTATAACACACTGATAGATATTTCTATATGATTAATGCTTGTTGACAGACTCTAATGGGGTTCTGCTCATCACAATGGACCTTCGCATACAGTAAGGTACAGCAAGATACCATCTGCGACCATGGGTTTCCCCTCCACCACCACATGGAGCTGAGAAAACTCAGACCCAAGGTGCTGAACAGAAGTGGAATTCAAGAAAAGTCAAAGATCTGGCTGAGCAATGGTGGGTCAGACAAGTCTTAGCTCTAGCATACATAGCAAAGTGAACAGACATTTATGGGTTATCACAGAAAGGGTATGGTGTAAGATACATGCAGATATATGCAATGGGCTGGATGGGCTGGAAATTAACTTCTGTTGTAATCATTCTCATGTACAGCTCTTGATCTACTGAGTTTGAAGCGAGTATTCAATTCATAAATATTTTCTTTTATGAGATTTGGGCATTCCTGTCAACTGGCCATATGTGATAGTCTTGCTTTATAATCTTAGATGGAAAACAATGAAGCATTTTGTCTACATAACATGAATGTCTTTATTTTTTCTTGTTCTGTTATCTAACAAGAACTCTATAAGAATATATAATTTTCCTACCTGGACAGTTAATTCTACAGTCTTAAAATCCCAGTTTATGACTAAAGACTCACAAGCCAGACAGAGCTCAGAGGAGTGATCATAGACCTCTCTGTTCATACCTACTGAACCATGTGACTGGTTGTCATGGTAGCCTTTAATCGTAACTTAACACTTAAGACAGTGCTTGAAATTAGTTACTCCTGGGCTAAACCATGGTGATTGCAGGGGAGTCATATTTCGTCTGTTGCAAACTGTATTAGAGTTGAGAGGTGATGTTTCCTATACCAAGCCTAAATAACAGTGTGATAATAACGCTGGTAAGTATCTGTGTGCAGTAAGCAATTCAAAGATATATCCCTGCATGCAAAGAATACAATTAACTTGACTCCCCTGCAATCAACATGATTTAGCCTAAGAGTATTTAATTATATGTGTTAAGTTACGATTAAAGGCTACCATGACAACTAGTCACATGGTACAGTAGGTATGAACAGAGAGGTCTATGATTTCTCCTCCGAGCTCTGTCTGGCTTGTGAATCTCTTTAGTCATAAACTGGGATTTTAAGACTGTAGGATTAACTGTCGAGGTAAGAAAATTATATATTCTTATAGAGTTCTTGTTAGATAACAGAACAAGAAAAAATAAAGACATTCATGTTATGACAAAATGCTTCATTGTTTTCTGTCTAAGATTATAAAGCAAGACTATCACATATGGCCAGTTGACAGGAATG
>WWET01001539.1:248966-269324 GCA_011038615.1 Limnodynastes dumerilii | reverse complement strand
GTAATTAGCACTAGCACCACCTAGTGGTGTATTTTTGTGATAATTGTTACACGCTGTCACTCCGATCCGGAGTGTAAATAATTTTTTTGGTTTGGCAGAGCCTCCTCTCTCACTCCAGCATCTCTTTTCTGTTCTGCAGTGTCCTAACAGTTTCCTAGCAGTCAATGAACTCAGAATGGGGCAGAATGACTACTAACCAATCAAGGATCAACTCCTCCCATAAATAACCAGCAGCCTGAGCCCATGTTGCCAGTTATAGGGTTTATTCCATCTAGCATGTTCCTGCTCTATATCCAGTGCTTTTTGTGTGACTCAAAGCCTTTATTTCCTTATCCTCCCTGGATTCGTGCCTCTACCCTCCTGTGCGAGTGTATTGTGTGGGATGTTTTACCTTCCTTTCAGGCTTTCAGGTTCTCTTGAGGGGATTCCGTATTCCGTAACAATAGTATATAAGGTTCCCCAAACATGTAACTTCCTCACACCTTGGGCCAGATGTAGGTTTGGAAAAGTGGAGATGTTGCCCATAGCAACCAACCAGGTTCTAGCTGACAATCTCTAGCATGTGATAGGAAAGTGAGAGCTAGAATCTGATTTGTTGCTATGGGCAACATCTCCAGTTTTCCAAACCCGCAGCTTAGTAAATCTGGTCCGTTGACTTAATCTTTTGCATATACTTTTTATGTGTCCCTAATAAAGAAAGGAAAAATATTAATAGTTTTAATTTTGACAGAAGGAAGTTAATGTACCAGCATCCAAAACAAACCCAAAACACGATATATGGATGCAGTTGGACCCATGAAGATAGTGTGGACAGGAAGCAATGTTAACTACTGTGTCATCTGCTAATTCTTTACATTTGGAAGAGAGAAAGAAGATTTGGTATCCAAAGTTTGACTTGTCCAGAAAGATTTATAGGAACTACACCAAACATATTCATTTGGGGAAGAAAACATATATTTTTATCAAATTGATGGACAAATTGGGAGAGACAAAAAATTTAAAACTGCCTACATTCTGAAAGTGTAAAAATGCAGGGACGAGTCTGTATGTCTAAAATGCAGTAAATGGTAAAGCGGAAACATCAGTATCGTCACCTTCTCCTCTGACTGATGTCTCTGTGTGAGAATCGCTTGTCCCAACATTGGCAGGCCTTGTAAAGGGGTGCAGCTTCCCAATGTCTCCGCATGTGTGAGCACTGATTATTGACATATGCAGAGACATTGGTATCACAACTATATTTCTTACTGACAGCTACAGCTGTCAGCTAGATATGTAGCTGGCGAGAAATCAGGTAATTATAAAAAAGGGGAGGGGCTACAGGGGATACCAAAATATGAATATAAAGAGATTAAATATGGGAGAGGAGTATAGAGAGAGCAGTGGGAGGAGATGGTATAGAAAGAACAGAGGGTGATGGGGTATATAGGAAGCAAATGGAAGAGAGGATGGGTCTATAGCATACTGAGGGCAGAAGATGGAAGAGGGTGCTGTAGAGAATATTGGGGGGGGAAGAGTATTGGAAGACAGTGGGTTGGGGAAATAAGGGGAGGAGTCAATACTAAAAGGGGAATGTTCAAATTTATCATAAAACCGCCCTCCCCTCCAAATGAAAAATCTAGGTCCGCCTACACGTTCAGGCTATTCTTGCAGCGATACAGACTGGGCTGCTGCATAATGTCTGTTCTGAGACTGCCTGGTATGTTCATCTGTCAGGATATGGGGGAAAATGGCTGGTCTGACTCCTGAAAACATCTATTAGGTAATTACACAACTTATATATGAAGAACTGACCAAAGAAATGAGAAAATGTAAAACAAAAGAGCAGAACTCCACAGCATCAAAGCCGCACTTTATCAATCTTTATGAAAAATGACAAAGATCGTGTTTTGTATAAATGCTGAGCTCCAACAGTCAACAAAACAAATGACTTTTCCTATTGCCTTCTCTTTTAAGTAAACAATTTTCGGGAATTATTGTTTCTCTCCCTCCATATTTAAAGGAGATATAGACAGTTTTTACGGTTTATTAAACCGGAAGGTCATAACATATTTTATTACTGCTGACAAATATTCGTATTAAACAGAGAGGCTTGGCAAACAGAGATAAAGTAAACACAAGCGGTCAAATCTCCCTCACCGGTTCAGAAAGAAATCATCTAAAATGTTTATTTTGTCATAAATCCACAAAACACATTGATTTTGGATCCAAATTGGCTCATGAATTTTCGGTTTAACATCTGATAAAATCATTTTATTGGCAATGTCTAGACTGGCCTTTTATATATACCTGACGTGCATATCCCACATATTCCCCATAAAAAAGAAAACAAGGTGGAATATTACCTCAATATCAATATAAAAGCTTTATTTGTAATGTATACAACATTTACATTATACATATGAGTCGGGGACAACCATAGGAATGGGGGGGACCAGGGGCAAAACCTCCTGGGTGGGGGGGCACCACTAATCCAGCAACCAGCGCATGCGCAGTTTTATCGGCGCTCTGCGCATGACAGAACAGCTTCTGAACTGTGGATGCACTGTGTTGTTTAGAAATTTGTTCAGCTGACAGCCGCCAGCTTTGTTTACAAAGCCGTGGCTGCTTGCTACACTATATTAGTAGGGTCCTGTGGCTCTGTTCATGCTGCCAGGGTGTAGTAGCGTGGGGATCGGACAGAGCCGCTATCCATTAGCAGACGGTAGCACTGGCCAACCTCTGCTGCTATTACTCCCCAGCAGCAGCTTATACAGAGTCACACTACTAATATATTGTAGCAGTCCCTGGCTCAACAGCCCTATGTGTGGTACTGACTGGAGTAGATGTATTAAAAGATGTCAGTAGCTACTGATTTGCATCATCTGGGACCGGATTCAGACCCCTACACGCTTTTCGTATGTGCGGGGGCCTCTTAGTCCGAGAGAGGGGAGTGCAAGCCCCCGTCACCCCCTTCTCTTGTGCGGGTTTTATGGCAGCTTATGCTGCCATAAGCCTACCTTAAAGCAATTGTGTGGATCAGCGGTCCATACGACGGCTTATCTGCACAAGTGTGGGAGCCCCTCCCACACTCTACACTTTGCATGCTTCCCCCTGCCCACTTTAGCGGGTAGAGGGGAAGCACAGCCCATGTGCACGCAAATGGGCTTGTACTCTGTTACTATTGTAACCCTAGCGTAACATCTGGAGAGCGCATGCACCCTCCAGTTAAATTAGGCCACTTAAGCACCTTGGGCCGGATCCTCAACTACGGCTGTCTTCTACGCAAGGCCGTAATTTGCCGATAGATAGCTACTGCGCATGCGTAGTAACTATTGTCCATAATCTATGTATCGTTTCGGTAGCTGAGGATCCAGTCTCTTGCGTATGTAAGTGACCTGACAAGTGCAGGTCTGGATCTGGCCCCATCTTACTCTCATCTTACTCCCCCCTCATTTGCTGAGGGTCAGGAGGGCATTTGCCCTCCAAACTAGATCATATTTGCCAGCTTTGAGCTGGATCAGTGTGCCACCACAAGGAAGCAGTAGTAGTAGTAGTAGGTAAAGGTCTCAAGTGTTGTAATAATTAAACCAGTATATAACAAACATTTCTCTTTCTGTGTGGAACAAGTGGATTTCCCATATTCATGTGGCCATAAAATTAACATTAAAAAGCACTGGATGCCATTAAGGTGTTCACCATATCATATTATACTTTCATCACGAGATAAAGGGTCTCTTTGTAGGAAACTTAGGAAATTTACTGTACACCTGAGCATGTTAAATTCAGAGAGAGTCAAATAAATGTTATTCTTTGCATGCAGGGAGAATATTTTGCTTATGCTGATTACACACAGATAGTGACCAGCTTTACTTTTACACTGTTATTTAGATTTTGGCTAGGATCCGGTCCTATATGTCTTTGTATGCTCTAACTGCTTGTTCTGGATCATATTGTTATACAATTTAATGTTGCTTTGATGCAGTTTCTTCCCAGAGGAGACGTTAAACATCCATGAAGCTGATAAGGAAAAATACCTGATTTCCATTGAAAGTACAGAACCTGGGAGCAGAATAGTTGCACATTAAATGACTATTATAAAAAATCTGCCACAAAGAAAAAACATTTCAGATTCAGTAAATTGTGCCATTATGACTTCAAATGTGTCCTTAATTAACTGTAATTGTCACAATTATAAATGTTTATTATGCTTAGATTTCAGTTTTGTAACTTGTTACAGGGAATCTTGCTCCTGGTATGAATGGTCTTGTCTTGAGGAATACAAATTAGGATTTAGGAAATTGCTTACACTGCCATGCATCTAAATATATTTTACTATTTGCAAGCTTAGGAGCTGATCTAGTGTGATTTAGCTGATCCATTCATTACAATAACATCATAACTTCACTGTCTCTTTGGGGTCCATTTACTATCATTAGCGCATCGAGCGCTAATGATAGCAGCCAGGCTCGCTGCACCTCGCAGTGAGCCTGGCAATACCGCGAGTAATATTTATTAATATTTAACCCTCCGGTGAGGTCCCGCGATGGTCTGCGAAACTTTTGCCGGAGACGTTCAGCTGAGCTCGCAGAAGAAGTCCCCGCGCATGCGCAGTGGCTAACTTTTGGGACTTGAAGATTTCCAAGTACCAAAAGTTAAATACATTGCGCATGCGCCGGGACCCTGGCTCTTTGGGGGCCATTTACTATCATTAGCGCATCGAGCGCTAATGGTAGCAGCCAGGCTCGCTGCACCTCGCAGTGAGCCTGGCAATACCGCAAGTCATATTTATTAATATTTAACCCTCCGGTGAGGTCCCGCGATGGTCTGCGGAACTTTTGCCGGAGACGTTCAGCTGAGCTCGCAGATGAAGTCCCGGCGCATGCGCAGTGGCTAACTTTTGGGACTTGAAGATTTCCAAGTACTAAAAGTTAAATACACTGCGCATGCACCAGGACTTAACTTCGGGGACAGAAGTTTACTTTTTATTTGAACCTTTAAAATTGTTTATCTATTTATTTAATTTTTAATGATAAAAACAGTAAATATTTTTTTTTCTTTTCTTTTTTTAATTAATACACACACGCTGTGTATTCCAGCAGTCTCCCTTTCCCAATCCACCTCGATACTCAATTAACGCCATCGGAAGATTGCGTTAGGGTATGTTTTCCTGCAGTTTTCCCAGACTCCCCTCTGATATATTGAGTATTCGCGCCAATACTTAGTAAATACAGCGATCATGCTAATGATCGCCATGGTTTCCATGGCAATCATTGCATTGCAAATGGCGATGCCTTCATTTTCAGTAGAAAAAAAACGTTTGCAGGTAAAAACGGTCTTTATCTCAAGGAAACGAAGGCTTCGCCATTTTGTAAATGGAGCCCTTTATCTATAGATATAAAACAAGCTGCTCACAGAGAAGATTCCCAGGGGAAGACAGAACATAGAGAGTGTGTGGGGGAGGGGGGTGGAACGTTATTTTGATGGGCTTTTAACTAGTACATTTATATATGTCATTTACATGTACAACTTCCCCATCCAGCCCATGTTCAGTTGCCCATCCTGAGCATGACTGGCCTATGCTCCACACTGCATGTGCCGCCGTTACCATACATGTGCAGCATAGATCCCTAAGCTCTTCTAGCGTTGGAACATACCAGGCACCCACGCAGTCCAGGAAGGTCCACCGTAAACATACATGGGGGTGGCAATGAGCAGACTGCAGATTACATAGCTCCCAACAGAGAATCCACAAAAGAAAGGAATAAGCTCCGCCCTATTCTGCCCAAACTCCACCCATAAATTACCATATTTGCTCAAAACTTCACCCATTTCTACATAAACTTTGCCCCTTTGGCAGGCCACAAATCGGGACAGTTCCACATAAAGAGAGACAGCAGGGAGGTATGCATTATCTGCAAAGAAGATTATACGACATTCAGAAAAAATGAAGCCATACCTCTCACATGTCCCGATTCCAGCATAGTCTCTATTTCGACTGTCCTCTCTGCCTTCTAGTTTGTACTGATAAGTGAATTTGTCTGGAGGCAGGGGTTTTTTTTATTTATTTATTTATTTATTGTTCAAAAGGGGCAAAGTTTATACAGAAATGGGTGAAGTTTGGGCAGGATCAGATGCAGAGTTTGGGCAGGAAAGGGTGGCATTTGGGCAGGACCAGAGCAGAGTTTGGGTAGGACCAGATGGGGCTCATTTGTCTTGTTTTTGGGATTGTAAAAGTTAGAATGTATGATAAAGCTGTATCTCCTAATATCTATATATAATTCAACCAGATTAGATTCAGATGGTACTATTTCATACCCTCCTACATGATCCATTCCATTAGGTACAAAATACTCTGCTCCTCAGTTCCCAACTGTTAGTTACTATGGTAACTTCCTTTGATGAAGAGGCAAATGTTTGTTTTTTTTGAATATCAGTAAATTCATTTAAACCAGGTGAGTGACAGTTGGAAGCTCAGGAACGGATTAAATTGTACCTAATGGAATGAATCATGTTGGAGGGTCTGCTAACCCTTTATGATAGGTCACACCTATTTTCTCTGTCTAAAAATGGAACTGTGTCACATGAACAAGGTATGGGGTAGCATTTTTCCTTTTTGCCCCTAGCTCTAAAATTTCTAGTTACGGCTCTGATTATGATCAGTAATCAGTCGTTCAACCTACAAAATGGCTGCCTGTGTTTATGCAATGGAGCCACTTTAATTCAGCGGCAAAGATACTTTCTACTTGGAAAATAACAGAAAGACGTTTAATGTCATAAAAAGCTTTAATGCAGTTCTCTTCATCTCTAGCAGATCAGCATTTCAGCATATTACACACAACTTCAGAACAGTATTTTAGTCTGGACTGCTTTATCATTATCAGACGGCCTGGTATTTAAATGCACTCAGGTTCGTTTTCTTAATCCCTGTTCTTGTTTTATCTCTAGAAAAATGGTGAAAAGAAAATAATTACATTTTTTGTATTCAGTATCTTGCAAAATAAAAGTACTTTCCCAGAGATAATTCATCAGTGGAGCCCAGAGGGAGATTTTCTTTCTTTCTCTCTCAAAGAATACATTTAAGTAAGGCAGATCAAAACTCTATGCATATATCTTTTTTCCAGAAATCAAACCTATAACACAAAAATCACACATTTCCTCCAGACTAACAATATTTATGTTCCTAGGAAGGGAAGTTGAATTATTCAAAATAATATATAAAAAATATTCTCTCTTCCTTTTGCTCCACAAAACTATTTTAATTTAATCGTTACTGTAATATTCCAGTGCCAAAACTGATGGTGGAACAGTGTGGCTATGGGCTCAGAGTTAACATAGAACAGTGAATCCCTTTTTATTCACTCCCAAGGTTTCCAAAGCCCTGTGGACACTATGTAGTTTGCACACGAGGCTGGCAAATACTCAATAAAGCTCTGTTTGGACTATTAGCCCAAGAACCTACTGGTGATTTACTCATGTGTGCCAAACAGCAAAGGCATGGTGTTGGTAGTGGGAGGACTTAGTATAAAGGGGCCAGATCCTAAACTCTGTACGTGAGCGATTTTAGGCTAGCCACTGACGTAAAATTGCCCATTAGTATTTACTGTGCATACGCGCGGCAGATGTTACGCTACGTAACTCTGAATATACTTACCAGCCTAGTATCAACAGTGTAACTACGAACGAAGGGACATGACATCCATACGACACCTGTAATTACGCTTCGGAGGCGGGGTGAGGCATTTAAATCGTACAGTATGGACGTGCTTAGGCAGATACGTACGTGAAGCCTTTACGTACGTCAGTAGTTACGCTGTGTATGGCCAAAGTACGTACGAGCGCGGGGAGTGCATAGAAAATACGCTACGCGATGAAACGTAACAAGCACTTAGGTCTGGATCTACCAAAAGGTTCTTTGGATTCTTTTAACGTTTGATATGACCTGATTCTGTTACGGTGCTACAATTTTGATTCCTCTGGACTGAGCTTTATCTCACATGCTTGTAGCTGGATACATTCTAGCAACACTAGTTCCAAGGGTAACACTTAAAATATATATCTAAAGATGTGCTCAGTTACACCTTTCCCAAAATTAAGAAAACTCTGCCATACATGGTGAGAAATTGCATTGCATTGTTTCCCATCTGCTGAGGAAAGTTGGACAGGGCTTCAGAAATCATTAAAACTTTGTTTACTTACCAATTAGCAGCTATCGGCTTCCTGCAGAGATCAGACAATGTAGCTGACGTCTCCCATACAATGTCCTAAAGAACGAGTGTATGAGTCATCCTTTAAATTACAGAAAGAGTGTATGACTTATCCTGTGAACAGTGAAATGGGTGATGTCAGGTCCATTTTTGAATTTCTGCAGGAAGCCAGCAGCGATCCGAAAATGTAAAAGTAAATGAAAATGTAAAAGTTAAATCTAAATGTAAATCAAAGTTTTAATGGTTTGCAATCTAGCTTTTCCACCATGTTGCAAAAATAAGTATCATGCCTAAGAAAGCTTTATCTGAGCCCAGTTGAACAATATAAAATATCTACTTAAAATAAATAGACTAATCTGGTGTCCAATACTCAATACTAAGTAGTGCAACTTGAGCAGCATACTGAGCTCTATGTGATCCTGAGAGCATTCTACTGATCTCTCTACAATACAAAGGGCATTCTATAGAACTCATTACAATACAAAGGGTCATCCAGGGTGGAAGCAAAGATAGCTCACTTCTATAGACTTACTATACTGTCTGACATTGTAAGTTTGCATCAGGTTTTTTTTATGTCTAAAACTGTGCCATGTAAAACTTTGTTCCAGTTTCAAAAAGTCCCTCATCCAAAAACCTGTAAATTACTTGGCTTTCTTTGAACCCCAGATCTGTTTTGTTTTATAACATATACACTGCACCTCGTCGTCCATATTATTCCTCCTAATGTTCTTAGCGGTGAGAAATGTGACTGCAATGTGGCTTTGATAAGGCTTTAGCTGTTTGATGTTCCTTTTATCCTTAATAACAAAGAAACACCAGGCACAGCAATAAATACTATATCTAGGATACTGTTCCTGCCTGCGCCAACAAACTTATCTATCCTGGGTTATGTTATGATCACTTCAATAAAATGAAATGCCAGGGAAGCATTAACTTGTAATTAAAAGCAGATCAATTGCCTTGAACAAGTCCGTAATGTGCTTATTGTACACTATGCAGTACACAGAAAATGTGATTACAAGTGTAGGCCAAGTTTTTCTTTACCCTTTGACGGGAACATGATATAAATTACTAGATGCAGACATCCATAAACCCATTATGTGCAGAGCTAATTAAACATTGTCTTTATATCAGATGGAACAATAGTTTGGGCATCGCTGATGAAGCATGTCTGAAAACTGCAAGTACAGAATAAAATGAAAGGTTATCGATAACAATGAACCAACATGTTGATGACTCTTGTAGTATGGAGGTTTAAGAGATGCATTACAGAAGTGTGATATACAAGACTGACATTCATTTTTACATACATACCTTCAACATAAAAATCGACAAAAATGATGTTAGCAGGATTGTGTCCCTGATATTCCTAAGGTTGATAGTGTTATCATATTGACCTTAGGTTTGCTGACAGTTAAAGGCAGACAAGGTCTGCAGCCTAATCTTACCCTGAAGGTAAGCCTAACCCTAACCACAGCCTAATTGTAACTCTAAATATAAGCCTAACTCTAACCACAGCCTAATCCTAACCCTAAATGTAAGAATAACCCTATCCACAGCCTAACTGTAACATTAATTATAGTATATGTCATGCCGAGTACGTAACCGTGAATCAGGCATCCCTGTCAAGTGTAGACGTGTCGATAAGTCATCACTGTCTATCTTCTGTACGTTGATCCAGTGGGGTGAATCTCCTGTCTTAGATAAGCAGTTTCACAGAATATTTTTGGGGATCACACCGTATTTTTGCATAGTTTGTTAATTTAGAACTGTTTAAGTAGCCAGTTCTATAGACACTGGTGACAGTCAGAGCTAAGACAGAATTCCTACTCAACCCAGCCCTGTTCCTCAAGACAATCTAATTGAAAGAAAATCTGGATTTGACCAAATGACAAACAAACAAATATACACACAAATGCTAGAGCTATGCTAACAAAGAATACAAAATAACTAAAATGATGGCAACACCACAAGATAATAGCTAAACAATAAATAGTCCAGTAGTTAAAGAAGAATGTAAACCGGTCCAATATTATTATATAGTGGTAGAGGATGCAAGAAACAGAAGAGAAGAAGAGGAAGAGAAGACACAAGAGAATGGAGGATCTTTAGAGTTTACATAGTAAAAGGAAAGGTTACATGATAGAGGTTGGCTGGGAAGCAGTAGTTCCCATACTGCTAGTCACATGTATCTACACTATTCATCAGAGGCGGAACTAGCGAGTTGTGAGCCCAGATGCAAAAAATATGCTTTTGCCCTAATGATATCCCAAGTAACCAGGCAGTGCGGTGATGACAGCTGTGGAATCAGCATGGGCCCCGATGCTGCTGCACCTGTTGCATCAATGGTATTTCCACCCCTGCTATTCATATCTGATCAGAAAAGCCTAGAACTCTCTTTCTCAGGCTTCTGGGGGCATTTACTCATCAGCAATTTAGTAGGTGCCTGCAATAACTATAAACAATGGCAGAAATGTCCTCATTGAATGTTGGATTTAATGATTTGGGATATGGAGGGTGAATATGAAGAAATATACAATGGATTTTGAACATTATGGTTTTACCTTCAAAAGCCATATGGATAGCTGACAGTGATGTTTTCTGTGTTATAAAATCAAAATAATAATTGGGAAAACATAATAGTTAGGATGTGACCCTTTTATATACCAACCAGAACCAGTGTTTCAAACCTAGCACTAGTTACAGTAAAATTCCAAATGTCGGTAGTCAAAATGTTGACACCATTATGTGGATTTTCAAAATGTTCACCAATGCAAAATTTGAATGGTCAAAATTTCAACAAGCAAAACGTTCACAGATACAAACTTTGTTGATCACAATGGGCTTGATCCAGACATAAGGGGCAGGATTCAGAGCTCCGGCCGCAATGCAATTGAGGCCGGAGTTTTGCGAAAAGTGCTACTGTGCATGCGCAGTAATTTTGAAACGTAATCTACGTTACTTCTTGCAATGTAGATTGCGTACACGTGGTCTTTAGAACCGCCTGTACGCAATCTACATTGCAAGAAGTAACGTAGATTACGTTCCAAAATTATTACGCATGCGCAGTAGCACTTTTCGCAGAACTCCGGCCTCAATTGCATAGCGGCTGGAGCTCTGAATCCGGCCCAAGTTTACTGGGGTAGATCCAGAACTCCGCTTGTAATACGTTTCCTAGCGTAGCGTATTTACGCGTGTGCGTACCTTCTAAGCACACCCCTAGGCACTCCCCCTGCATGTACATACTTTGGCCGCTTTACGCGTTCCAAACCCTACCTTAACTTTTGGCAGTGTAACCGCTCGTGTCCGCACACGTATGTGTAGCTTGCGCATGGTTACGCTGCTAAGCACGCCCATACTTTACAATTTAAATGCAAACTCCACCTACACTGCGGAATTTCATCGTACTTACGGCTATCGTAATATTGGCACGCCCCCTCAAACGTTTTTACGCTACTGTTACGTGAAAGGCCCTTACGCTCACAGTTACGTGGCGTTATGTAGCATAACATCTGCCGCGTGCATGCTCAGTACATACCAAAAAGCATTTTTTACGCCTCCGCCAGGCATAAATACGCCGGAAAACGTTCTGGATCTGCCCCATTGTATGTAAGCGTACTCGAGTTGCGCACTACTAAGTATAATGCACTCCCTCTGGAACTCCCCTCTCATGTAACATCAGGGCTGGCAACAGAAATCTTGGGCCCGGTTCACTCATGTATTTGGGGGCCCCATCCCTACTCAAAAGTGTATTACAGGGATCCCTCTGAACCTTGGGGCCCGTCACAGCTGCGCCCCTTGTCCCTCCCTGTGTAACATAGCTGACTTACGTGTTCAGAACCCTACTTAACTTTTCCTTGCGTATCTCTGGTTGTATGTAATGCCTTGTCGTACGTAAATGCCTAACCCTGCCCATACTGTGCAATTTAAATGCCCCCCTCCTCCCACAATGCATAAAATCAGCTTGCATAGAAATGTCCCAACCTATAGTATGGAGTATGGAGAACCTCCCGAAACTCTAGAGCCGTAAGTAATGCATTAAGATAGCAAATTTACATCAAATCCGAACTTAGAAAAAGATGATGCCTTGAAGATTTACCTCTTTTATAAATGTAGATGAGCTAAAAGAAGTTAAATGAGAAGTCCATTAAAAATCATTCCTGACGTATTATTCCTGTCAATAATAAAAAATAAAAGAAATATTCTTATGTGCTTACTTTAAGTTGCAATACATTCATAGCCACAAGGAAAAAAAATGTGTTATTAAGTCATGGCATAATTTAGAAATTCTCAGCATAAACATACCGGTATACATAATTTATTTTTTTTTCCATGAAAATGGGATCAAAATAAACCAATTAGTATGCAAATATTGTTATTGAGCTAATTATTATGTCAGTGATTAGGGCACTGCTCCCAGAATAATTCATCAGGGCATGAAATACATAAAAGATCAAAGATACAAATAAAAAAAAATTGCAAAGAATATAATTTAAAGGTATTTTGTTTTGGTTTTTTTTATTACATTTTGTTGCATGTAGAAAAATAAATACATTGTTCCGTCTAATGCAATGTAAAAATGGTTCTATATAAAGAAGCGGATGACAGCAGGAAGGAAATATTGTATGTTAAGGAGGTTCCTCTAGTCAGAGGAGAGATAGTTGTTTATTAAACAAGCAGAATTTTAATTAAATTCCTTTAATTAACAGCATGGAAGATAGCATTACTGCAGCGCTGAGATTGTCTGCCTGGTACAGTTCCAATCAGAAATGGCTTCAGTCTTGCCAACATCCTGAATATGGCACGTGGATAATGATCAGGAAAAGAAAACTGGTGCTGTCACCATTGTACCTGCTGATTCATTGTCAAAAAGCCACAGGACACACTCAATAACCACTAATACAGGTATATATGTAAAAAGTATACTAAAACAAGAATAAATAAGGACCAGCTGATACATCCAGTCTAAGGGAAATAACATTTCATACACAGGGCCTGGGGTGAGAGCCTAGTGGGCATTCCCTATTAGTAAATTTACAGTATAGACCAGTGATGGCTAACCTGTGACACTCCAGGTGTTATGAAATTACAATTCCCACCATACTTTGTCAGTATCTGCTATGCGATTTTTACTACTGCGAATGCGTAGTAATTTTTTTACGTAATCTATGTATCTTTTTCTCACGTAGTTGGCGTAAATGCGGTCTTTCAGACCGCATTTCCGCCATCTACTTAAGAAAAAGATACGTATATTACATTAAAAAATTACTACGCATGCGCAGTAATAGAAACCGTATACTTTATACGTCCAGTACTCTAAATACGGCCCTAAGTGCCTTCAGATACCTAAAAACGGGGAGTGTTGGGAGAGGTGCCACTAATACGAATCCGGACGTACTTAATCCACACTTTAGCTTGAATCCAGTCCATAGAGACTTAAGAGTAATTTTTTTAAAGAAAAATCAGTACATTAAATCAAATATAGACACAGTATCTTTTCTTTGTATTTATGTTTATTGTTTTTGCAACCAACTTAGTAAGACTTTTTGTCCTGACCTAACTTATTTGGACCTTACATGGGACCAAACTGTGTTTCTTTTGTAGCACCAAGGCAAAAAAGCGTGTTACTGAAATGACCAAGTCACCAATATGTGACAGTTGCTCAGCAAA
Source organism: Limnodynastes dumerilii (assembly GCA_011038615.1). Classification (NCBI taxonomy): domain Eukaryota; kingdom Metazoa; phylum Chordata; class Amphibia; order Anura; family Limnodynastidae; genus Limnodynastes; species Limnodynastes dumerilii. The sequence goes on along the minus strand of WWET01001539.1, from coordinate 255,471 downwards.
TACTGAGAGGCACCGGTGTGACAATGCAATGATATCATCAGTGAGCTGTCTTTTGGGGTTTGTGGCACTTTATGATGATGTCATTCTCCTCTCACCATGTAGTGGGACAGAGAATTGCCAGTATCTTGCCAGTTCAAGGGGTTACCCACTGGATGTAATAAAAAATTAACCAGCATAAGATAAACTACTACTTAATAAGATTCCATATTGGGTTTGTTATGTCAATATTTGAACAGTACCATCTTTTATTGTAATTGTACAATTATATTCATATGGACTACCCAAAAAAATTATTATTTTATGAAATGTTTTCCAATAATAATGATCCATTCATCAATAACTTTATACAAACTAACATTTCATTGATAAATCTGACAGATAACATACTCATGTTTTGTCCAACACAAATATGCCTAGTGATCAAGCCCAGTCAGTCATGTAAGATTATGTAGAGGGAAGATAACCTTCTGGGCAGCTAATCATTGAAGTATTACATGAGTAATGTCTAAACTGTGTCACAATAAAAGGTCACTTTCCTCTGTTCTGTATTTCAGTATTTCAGTATTCTGAGGAACAAAGTAGCATCTGTCTATTACAGAGTGCTTCATCGTCGTCATCATCATTATTGTGACGCTAAAAGCCGGCCTTGTCTTAGTGACTATGCTATAATGTGAATCAGGGTTCGAAGTGACGGGGTTCACGGGGGTTTGCCATACCGTCACTTCTGCCACTGATTTAATTGAAATATTATAAATCCATTCACTTCTATTATTTCTATATTTCTAAATGTCCATACCACCGCTTCTAAATGTCCATACCGCCACTTCTAAATGTCCATACCGCCACTTCTAAATGTCCATACCGCCACTTCTAAATGTGGCAGTATGGACATTTAGGGACAGATTTATGAAGCTGCAGGGTTTGAAAAAGTGGAAATGTTGCCCATAGCAACCAATCAGATTTTAGCTCTCACTGGGCCTGATTCAGAAAATCTAAGATAAGAATGTAGCACAGCACAAGAGTCATCAGACACAGGAGAGAAAAACATATTTTTGACAGAAAGTTCATTTAATTTCATCGGCTTTTTCAAAAGGATTCTCAAGGTGACAGTAGCGAACACAACACTCCTTGTTCCATGTATTCCCTTCTCTTGTTCTATCTACAGCCGGAGTTGACTAATGAGCCTGCTTTGCATTTCACTAGAGAAGCGAACGACGGGGAAAGGACTTTCTCTGATTACCTTATAAATATGTCATTTGACCAATCTTTCCTGCAAAGGATTATGAAATATGTTAACGGAGCAGCTTAAAAGTAATCTTGCCTGGGAACTACCAGCCGTGGCTTTCATTAATATGAAATATTTGGACCAAAGCTCACCTATTGCTGATATGGACAGCGTTTTTTTCTTTCTCAGAGAGTAGCTGGCAGATGTATTGGGTGCTATTTGGTGCATTCATTATCAAGACATTATCTGGTAGCTGAAAATTGCCCGGAGGCATGCATTGACCAGCTGTAAGTCCACACAGGTGCAGGGTGGCAGCAGTGGGCTAAGAAGTGGCTGATCTACACATGCTAAGTACAGCACAAACAAAGGATGGAGGAGGATGGTTTGGCCAAAGGAGCCACCTCACTCTTGGGGGCCAGATTTACTAAGCTGCAGGAAAGGAAAAGTGGAGATATTACCCACAGCAACCATGGTCTAACTTTAAGATCCGCCGCTGGTTGCAAGGGGAGTGACTGTTTATTCAGTGGGTTGTAACCTGCTCCGACCTGACACTTAGATGCGTATATTTGAGATCCCATCGGCAGCGGATCTCTGAATCAGGCCCAGTGAGAGCTAAAATCTGATTGGTTGCTATGGGCAACATCTACACTTTTACAAACCCTGCAGCTTCGTAAATCTGTCCCTAAATGTCCTTACTGCCACTTCTAAATTTCCACTTCAACCACTGGTTTGAACACAATGTTAAATTTATTCTCAAAAGGCAGGCACAGTATTGTTTTCTGCTGGAATTCAGAAAGCTTAAACGTTCACAAATAATTCTAAACCATGTTTTTGTTTCTTGCGTGAGAGCTGTAAATACAAACATTACATTGTGGAAGCCAAATTTCCATTGTTACATACTTGTTTCTTTCAAAAGTTTAGTTTGTCGCTTGAATGTTTGTGGGGATTACTCTAAGGCAGTGTTTCTCAACCTCTGTCCTCAGGACCCCCTAACAGTGCATGTTTTCCAGGTGTCACTGCTGGAGCACAGGTGTGTTCATTACTAACTGTCACATTTTAAAAGCTCCACAGGTGCTGCTCATTATATCACTTTTGATTCTTTAAGGAAACCTAGAAAATATGGACTGTTAAGGGGTCCTGAGGACTGAGGTTGAGAAACACTGCTCTAAGGTGATTTACAGAAAGTTTCCTAGGGAGTATTAAGTCTTTTTATAGTCAATATTTGTCACTTATTAAGTGTGGTAATTGGTTCTTCATTAATGTGTATGAATGGTCCACTCAGAGCTATTATCCCTTCATAGGGCCTCTTAAAAAATATAATAATACAAGTTCGGATACAGACTTGAGTGCGATAGGGGACTTATGTACCCTTGTGCATGGAACGCAGGATCTGACGACTGTCAGACTAGAATTCAGGTCATCACACACTTGGTGGACCCACACACCATTATTATGAGATATGCAAGGTGGGTGGGCTTTAATATTTATATTGTACAGTAAGCGCTTGGCTTTGCCCTTACATACAATTTAGTATTCTGCCCGCACAGTCTTGCAAGTGGAATACTTAAGGTTTCCTCAAATCTCCTCGGCACGTAGGAGTGCAGGGGGGAGTGCACTGCTCTCCAATGTGCGGCAGTTAGGATACCAAATGTTGTACATTAGCCTCCATTGCGGAGACTAACGTACGGAATCTGATCCCGTGGCATGAATCCAGTCCATATTTTTTAAATGAAACAAAACAGTTCCATATTTGCATTCATGGATTCCTGACTAGAGAAAATCTAAGATAAGAATGCAGCACAGCACAAGAGTCATCAGACACGGGAGAGAAAAACATATTTTTGACAGAAAGTTCATTTAATTTCATCGGCTTTTTCAAAAGGATTCTCAAGGTGACAGGACTGTAGCGAACACTCCTTGTTCCATGTATTCCCTTCTCTTGTTCTATCTACAGCCGGAGTTGACTAATGAGCCTGCTTTGCATTTCACTAGAGAAGCGAACGACGGGGAAAGGACTTTCTCTGATTACCTTATAAATATGTCATTTGACCAATCTTTCCTGCAAAGGATTATGAAATATGTTAACGGAGCAGCTTAAAAGTAATCTTGCCTGGGAACTACCAGCTGTGGCTTTCATTAATATGAAATATTTGGACCAAAGCTCACCTATTGCTGATATGGACAGCGTTTTTTTTTCTTTCTCAGAGAGTAGCTGGCAGATGTATTGGGTGCTATTTGGTGCATTCATTATCAAGACATTATCTGGTAGATTAAAATTGCCCGGAGGGATTATTCTGTGCATGCATGGACCATCTGTAAGTCCACACAGGTGCAGGGTGGCAGCAGTGGGCTAAGAAGTGGCTGATCTACACATGCTAAGTACAGCACAAACAAAGGATGGAGGAGGATGGTTTGGCCAAAGGAGCCACCTCACTCTTGGGGGCCAGATTTACTAAGCTGCAGGAAAGGAAAAGTGGAGATATTACCCACAGCAACCAATCAGATTCTAGCTCTCACTTTCCTATTACATACTAGAAAATGTCAGCTAGAATCTGATTGGTTGCTATGGGCAACATCTCCACTTTTCCTTTCTCGCAACTTAGCATATACTTAGTATATCTGGGCCTTAGACTTTGTAGCAGTCAAACTCCCTGCACCTTCAAAGAATGGCTTGCACCACCCCATGATGGGACTGAAGACCTTTACTACTTCTCTGCTCTACAGATGTCAGTCAGAGACTGGTGTGTCCGGCTGTACTGCTGCGGAAATTCTTATTTTGTGGTATAATCCATGAATGGAAATGTTTTCAATGCATAGGGAACATTTCCATCACCTTAGTAAAGCAATCACAAAGGTTTAATGTTGCAGCAATTTCACCTATAGCTGTGAGATTTTGGCCACCAGCAACTTCCTGGACTTTAGCTATGGCCCGTGCCCGGTGCCAATGTTTTTCATCATCTGTGCATCGTTACATTCACATTCATTTATTGTACATTCACTACCTTACTCTAACCCTTTCACTCTGTCCCAGGACACCTCTGTGAAAGCAGGTGGTGGCAGCAGCGAGTTGCATTTGGGTATGAATCACCATAAGTGCATACTTCTGTTCTGGGCATATACGCTACTATGCCAGAGGGAATATACCCCAGTCTGGATTAAGCCTCATATGACTTTACTCAGTATGGGCTGGATCCATGGAGAGATCTGCAGTCGCTGGGCCACACGATCCACCCATCCATACTTTCTAGCAAGGACGAACTTCCAATAACCAGAACCTTTCCTCACTTAAAATGGGAACGGGCTGTAAATCTGGATAGGGAGTAAGGGGCTTAACAATCTCTTTACTGTATCACCACACAAACACACACACACACACTAGCATATGCAAGAGCTGTACCCTGTTCCGCCGTCGGAAGCACTTCTAGTATGGATGTCTGGATCCAGATCAGCTCTGGAAATGCAGTGGGTAGGCATGCGCACACTAGGCATAAAGGGCCGGATCCAGAACCCTGGCCGCACACGTAGTCGTGACGGCAGAGCCGTAACTATAAATTTTAGCGCCAGGGGCAAAAACGAAAAAAGTGCCCCCTGACGCTGAATTTCAAGCCAATTTAACCATAAATATTAACTTACTGGTGTCCCCTTAAAATTTGCGCCCTGTGCGGCCACCCCTATCACACAACCCTAGTTACCGCCCTGCGTAACGGGTCTTCCCCCGACCCCTCATTTAAATGAGCGTAGATGGAGGGGATAGAGCCATCATAAATGAAGTGTCTGACCCTTCATCGTAGCTACTAACGCTTCATTACATCCGTTAATACTTACGCACTGGGAACATCTGTCGCGCCCATGCACAGATGTACCCAGACAGGGGAATTACGTAAATGACTCGCGCAAGTCCCCTGTGGGCCGTTACTCAGGGTCTACCCCAGAGTGCGGTGGATAGTCATGTGTAAAGCACTTTACGCTTGCTGCAAGCAGAAAATGACCATTTTGCAGCAGTTTGAATCCACCCCCTCATTATCTATAGGAAACAATTACTTGACTGTTTTATCTCTTTTATTATTTTTTACTTCCCAAAATTAGGAAACTATACTACAGGTAGTTTAAAAACAGATGTCTTTCCCATTGAACCCAATACTGTTTTACTAATTGACAGAAAAGAGGGAAACACAAAAAAAAAAAAATGAAAGAGCTGCCTGGAACCTTTAAGCTAAGCAATTAGAAGGCCAATCTTTTGTAATTACTAGTGATCTAAAATGTGTGTCTAATCCGGTGATAATAATGTGTGAGGTGAATATGGAAATGTATTCATAGAGCTGTAAAAAGCCATAAAAAGTTTTATGCAGTGTTCTCCCCAGGGCATTTTAGCCGGGTGCTCCACCCGGCAATTTTAGCTTACCACCCGGCCAAACCTGACCAAAACGTTGATTGTGATCTCCAGCTTTCAGTCTCGGTTGTGCTCCAATGGACCGTAAAGGCTTAGTTCCCAGTAGTGCAGCACCAGTGAGGCGTTTCGCAGTGTGAATGTATGTCTGGATCCCGTCAAGTATTATTATTGTAAAGTATTACACTGCTCCCACCCAGCTGTTATTTAATACCACCCGGCTGGCAAAATTTTCTGGGGTGAACACTGTTTATGGAAGAACTAATGATTCTCAAGAAGTTTTTGGTGTTTCTGCCACTGATTAGTCTTGAATCGTGCCCTCGATCGTGCAACAATGAAAATAATATTGAAATCAAAGATTATAGCCCTTAGTTTAATAAGGCAAGTAACAAAGGACCTGATCAGACCTCTGTGCGTTTACCACCAACACTGAGGTTTGGCAGTCCGCACGGTAGAGGAGAGTGATTCCCGTCACTCCCTTCTCTTGTGCGGCCTCTACGTGACTTAGGACCTGATCCAGACCTACGCTGGCTGGCGTTAAAACATTAGCCAGCAGCGTAAGATCGGCTTAAAAGCCGATCTGCGCATGCGCTGGGCAGATGTTGCCCGGCGTTGCTACGGAAATGCCCGATCGTGTGTGGCTGTCACTAGGCTGTTCTCTGTATTGGGTGGTAGGGCCTGATCCAGACCTACGCCGATGCGCTGTGCTTACTAAAGCACAGCGTATCGGCGTTCACTTTCACCGACACTCCCCCTGTGCGGGCATATTTTCCCTTCCTTACGCCGACTGAAGGCTACCCTAACTTCAGCCGGCGTAAGGAAGGGGCCATACGCTCGCACAGGAGCGTATGGCCTCTTAGCACGCCCCCCACCCCCCTTTACTCCCCCCCCCC
>WWET01001539.1:232281-247232 GCA_011038615.1 Limnodynastes dumerilii | reverse complement strand
GTCTCACAATGTAGCAATTGCTGTTTATAGTCCTGCTTGCAGCCCTGTGATCAGCTTCTCCTGTGTGCCTAGTTCTAGCCCTGCGCTGCTCTAGTGATCTGACCGTCGAGAGTCCTCCTTTCCTGCCCAGTATCCCTACCCTACTTACCTACCTGTTACCCACCTCTCCGGGTCTCCCTCCTTACGTGTACCTACCCATCTGGTTTGCCCATTCTTACCTGCGTGTCTGTGTTTGTGATCCCGCAAGGGATCATTCTGTGTGTTTGAAGTATATAAGCCCCAGTGTGTCCTGTCAGTCTCGTCCGCCTTCTCCGTCCGCAGTCCATTGTTACCTGTTAATTGTTGTCAGTCCTGGGCAGTCCCTTCTGCCCAGTCCCGTCTCCCCCTTTATTTGTCAGCTGTTTCTATTGTCCACAGTCGGGTGTTTTCTACTTACCTTTCCGCGAGTCCAAGTTCAACAGGGGACGAACAAGCCATCAGCGGTTACCCAGCCCATCCCCACCATCAGGGGCTCTGGTGAAGACCCCCAGATTGGTAAAGACTCCGACCCCAGGAAGCTTGCCCTCTCACCCTTTGGGTTCTTTATGGTGTCACCCCGGTTCCACACGGGTAAACCCGGAGTACCCGCAATACTCTTGTTGGACCACTCCGGTTCTCCAAAGGTAAATCCGGAGTGTCCTTACAATTAGGTGGTGGTCACTAGGATGTTCTGTGTATTGGGTGGTGGTCACTAGGATGTTCTCTGTATTGGGTGGCGTTCACTAGGATGTTCTCTGTATTGGGTGGCTGTCACTAGGATGTTCTTTGTATCAGCTGGTGGTCACTAGTATGTTCTTTGTATCGGCTGGTGGTCACTAGGATGTTCTCTATATTGAGTGGTGGTCACTAGGATGTTCTCTATATTGAGTGGTGGTCACTAGGATGTTTTCTGTATTGTATTTGAAGGTCACTTTGAAATACTAATGAGTAGATGTTCCTAGTCCCACTCACATTATATAAATTCATTGCTTTTTTTAAGGTTTCTTATTCTTTGCTAATCCTGTTTCTTTTTGTTAGCTTCACCTATATTTGATCACATTATTCTTTTCTATTCTTTATATAAGTCGATACTTATCCACACAACTTGAACATTGAAGTTATGCCCTAGATTATACAATACTATCAACTGTATAATAACTATATTTAATTAATCCTACATAGAAGATCTCTTTTAAAGATCAATATGCAACTCTTTGCCCCTTAGTTTTTGGTTAGTAGCAATATAAATTGTAAAACACCCCTTTCACAAAATTTGGGGCATAATGATGGGAGATCGTTTTAAATTGGATTGACTGCTTCCTTTTATATTAGGATCTAATATATTTATTAATATCTGTGTACAGACTGGTCGCTTCTTAACAATAAATTCTAAGACCACTATATAGGATAACCAGATTTACAGAAGCTGCGACTACTATGGCTAGCTCGCCATAAGATTTAGCTTTTTCAATAGCTGTAAAGTTGTTCGTATATACCAGTGTTGGCTAAACTGTGGCACTCCAGGTGTTGTGAAACTATGAGTCCCAGCATGCCTTAACTGCAAAAGCATAGCGGATACCTGACAAAGCATGCTGGGAATTGTAGTTTCACAACACCAGGAGTGCCACAGGTTAGCCAACACTGGTATATATGCTAGATACACACAGTTCTCAAAGCCTAGAAGTCATTAGAATTAGTTAGTTTTTAATTCAATCATGATTCAGGTATTTTCCCCCAAATTACATTCTGGTCATGTAAGTAAATGTAGACAGGAGAAAAGCGATAGGCAGCAGTATAAAGAGATATTGATTGATGACAAGTCAGGAAAGTTTATAGCATTCGGTGGATCAATGTAAGTTCTATTTATTCCTCTTGCAGTCAAGAGCCAGGCTGAATTTAGGGGTCAGGCCACCCCTAGGCACATTAATAGCTGACCCTTTCGCTCCTGTCATTGGGCCTAATCCTATATGCTTCTATACTTCTGCAACGGAATGCAGCTGCATGATGCTGCGTTACATGCAAAAAAATCAGCCTCCGCAAGAGGGGCCGGGTCACGCACCATGTGCACGAAATAAGCATGGCGGCAGTATGTATAATGGTAATCATTTATTAAGGGCAGTCCAAATGGGGGATATTAAAGGTAGGGTTCTACTTGCAAGGCGAATGCAGTGCCGTTGTTTCCCCTTGCATGGACAGACGTTTGGATCACAAATTCCGTAGTTAGATTAATGTACAGAATCTGCTATAAATGCTGGATTAGGCCCATTGGGCTGGATTGAAATTAAGAGCGGAAAGTTACTCCTGGGCAAAACCATGTTAATTTCAGGGGGAGTCAAGGTTATTGTATTCTTTGCATGCAGGGATATATCTGAATTGCTTACTGCACACAGACACTGACCAGCTTTACTATCACACTGTTATTTAGGCTTGGGATAGGAAACATCAACTCTAATACTGTTTGCAACAGATGAAATATGACTCCCCTGCAATCACCATGGTTTAGTCCAGGAGTAACATTCCTCTCTCGATTTCAAGCTCCTTCTTAAGTCTGGATCCAGCCCATTGGGCCTGATCCAGAACAACGCTTCGAAGCGAATTTACGCGTGGCGGACACTTAAAATCGCTGTTTAGAACGCACTGCCCATGCGCACCATAGAAAATACGCTCAGTAACGTAGCGTAATTGTGAACGTATGGGCCATTCACGTATGTGTCACGTAAATACTCACGTGTGGGCGTGCCAAATTTACGTTACTCGAAAATACGTGTGAAATACATGAAGTAGGCGGGGGGTGGTATTTAAAGTGTACAGTATGGGCGTGCTTAGCTGCGTAAATTCGTGCAGCCCATACGTACGTGTGCGTATGACAGCGGTTACGTTGGAAAAAGTTAAGGTAGGGTTTGGGAAGCATATCTTGACAAAATACGTCCGTGCAAGGGGGGGCGTGCTAAGCGGCGTACGTTCACGTAGTCTATACATCCGTTAGCGGACGTACGCTGTTACGTCTGAAAAAGTTAAGGTAGGGTTTGGGCAGCGTATCTTGACAAAATACGTCCGTGCAAGGGGTGTGCCGAGGGGAGTGTAGCGAACTTACGTGCACGAAAATACGCTCCGCGAATAAACGTACGGCACACGTAGTTCTGGATCTACCCCATTATGTTTAACCTTCAGGGAGACAAATAATGGGAGTTCAGGCTTTGAGCTCTGTTAAGGAACATCTCAGAATCAGGCTCCCTCAGAAAATTGGTGCTTGGAAAAGGTGTCTTACTTCCCCTCGCATATCTTTGGTCCTGGATGGGCTCTTTCAGCAAGTGGTGCACCACAGCACATCATGGGAAAAAGCTTAGGGTCAGCCTGCGGGAAGCGGAGTCTTAGGGTCAGGCTGCAGGGAGGGGAGTCTTAGGGTCAGGCTGCGGGGAGGGGAGTCTTAGGGTCAGGCTACGGGGAGGGGAGTCTTAGGGTCAGGCTGCGGGGAGGGGAGTCTTAGGGTTAGGCTACCGGGAGGGGAGTCTTAGGGTCAGGCTGTGGGGAAGGAAGGGTAAGGGTCAGGGCGCGTGGGAAGGGAGAGTTAGGGTCAGGCTGTGGGGAATGAAGGGTTAGGGTCAGGGTGCGGGGAAGGGAGGGTTAGAGTCAGGGTGTGGGGAAGGGAGGGTTATTGTCAGGGAGGGAAGGGAGTCTTAGGGTTGGGCGGCGGAGAAGGGAGTCTTAGGGTTATGTTGTGGGGAAGGGATGGTTGGGTCAGGGTGCGGGGAAGGGAGGGCTAGGGTCAGGGTGCGGGGAAGGGAGGGTTAGGGTGTGGGGAAAGGAGGGTTAGGGTCAGGGTTTGGGGGTGGGGTGCGGGGAAGGGAGGGTTAGGGTCAGGGTGTGGGGAAGGGAGGGTTAGGGTCAGGGTGCGGGGAAGGGAGGCAAAAGCAATTCATTTCCCAGCCAGTTCAGAAATGACTGGGAGAGAACGGCCCTTTCGAAAAAAGGGACGTTCTCAGCGACAACCTACCCCCTGCGATGGTTGGCAGGCACAATTGATACTGCTTCACAGTAAATTTGAGTATGCTAAAGGCTTTCCAGTAGAATGCTCGGAATTCTGTTAATTGTGATTTCTGTGGAATTATTATTGAGGTCAGCCTGCATAGTATCTATGGTGCATTGGAGAAAGTATACATCTGCCTTAGTTTTACATAGCAGACCTCACACTAGATGCTCAAATATGCATTTGGGATGAACAATTTTTAATGAAAAGCCCAGGAAAGTCTGGTGAAAGGATGTCTGGTGTTTTTAGACACGTTTGTAAAATCTTCATATTCTTCAACGAAAACACTGATATTTGTGGCTGATCGGCAGAGTCACTTCTGAAAGCTGCTTCCCACACTGGCTGCATTTGCAGGGCAAAGTGTGGTGACATTTCTAAGCTGATGTACTGCTCCCATGGGGAGCACGTGAGGAAACAGGTCAAGCATGGAGATGAAATGAGGCAGGAGCACAGAGTGGGAAGAAATAAAAAGAGAAATATAATAGATGGAAAACAGAGGTTCATTACTACCAGATAACACTCTGTCCACAGATTCCCTCCTCATTAGTTCATTTCTACTGGTACCCCTGAGACTGTTTTCTCCTGAGACCCTGTATCCTGACTTCCCCTCACCAGCGATCCTCTACGCTGAGATCCTATGTAATATTTGTTTTCTTTTTCATCCCCTTAGCTCTACCTTTATACCTTCTCCTTTCTTTCATCACACACAAAGCCCTTCCCTGGGATCATGTCCCTGTCACCCCTTCATCTGTTTTCTCTCTCTCTTCTCTCTCTTCTTTCTCTTTCTCTCTTCTCCCTCTCTCTCTTCTCTTCTCTCCCCTCTCTTCTCTCTTCCTCTCTCTCTTCTCCCTCTCTCTCTCTCTCTCTCTCTCTCTCTCTCTCTCTCTCTCTCTCTCTCTCTCTCTCTCTCTCTCTCTCTCTCTCTCTCTCTCTCTCTCTCTCTCTCTCTCTCTCTCTCTCTCTCTCTCTCTCTCTCTCTCTCTCTCTCTCTCTCTCTCTCTCTCTCTCTCTCTCTCTCTCTCTCTCTCTCTCTCTCTCTCTCTCTCTCTCTCTCTCTCTCTCTCTCTCTCTCTCTCTCTCTCTCTCTCTCTCTCTCTCTCTCTCTCTCTCCTTCTCTCTCTCTCTCTCTCTCTCTCTCTCTCTTTCATTGTTCTTCCTGTTATCCTATTGCCTCCACTTAAACTTTATGGGCCAGATCCTAAACTACGTACGCGAGAGATTTTACGCTAGTCCCTGATGTAAAATCGCCCATTAGTATTTACTGTGCATGTGCGCAGCAGACGCCACGTAACTCTAAACGTACGTACCAGCCACGTATCAACAGCGTAACTACTAATAAGGGGCGTGACATCCATATGACACCCGTAATTACGCTTCGGAGGCGAGGTGAGGCATTTAAATTGGCCAGTATGGGTGTGCTTAGGCCTTTACGTGTGTCAGTAGTTACGCTTTGAAAAGTTAAGGTAGGGTTTGGCAGGTGTAAAACAGCCAAAGTACATATGAGTGGGGGTACATAGAAAATACGCTACGCGATCAAACGTAACAAACACTTAGGTCTGGATCTGCCCCTGTATCTCTATTGCAGTATACAATATACAATATACTACAACAATATAGTTTGATTATGGCAGAATTATTAATTACAAAAAAAAAAACAAAAATATTAATAACTGAACTAAACAAAAATGGAAAAATGTTATCTGAAAAATAATGACAGGTCAGTTGGGGTAAGTTCATTTTTCTTTTATTTGCACCCAATCATTTTTTTTTATTTCCACAATATTAATGACAATGATGCCTTATTCAACTATGAGAAACCCTTTTTATTAATCTGCAAAAACTGTTTGTCTTTACAGCCTTTATATTATGGTTTAGTGTAACTATATCGATATTTGGATGAGAAGACTTACATTGTATACAGTAGTCATAGGTAACGATTTCTTTTTCAACCACCTGTATGGAACGCTAATTCACGTCAGGGAAAGCGTGAACCAGCCTTTCAGAATAAAACATTTTCTAATTAAGGATAAAGGAAAAGATTGTGATAATCAGAAAACACAAATCAGCTGAGAATTTCTTCATCATCATTTCAGGCTCCTAATTAATGATTTTCGGGTTAACCAATTATTTCACAAAGAGATAACAGAAGAGATCAGAGATAATGAAGATAGTTTTTTTTTATGCATTCAGACTTTAAAACACTTTTTCTTATGAAAGGAAAGTACAGAGGGCCTTTATAATTGTTAATGACTGCAGCCTTCTATTCATATCAGCATTTAACGCTATCTCATTAAATAGACAGGGACGGGGTATAGAATATGAAGTTGGGTCTCTATCTGCTGTTGGCTCTCCGTTATATCTTCCAAAACGTTTGATAACCATAACCAGGCATTACGAATCTAGCCGCTAACTTCAAAAACATATCTGTGTTTGCCTAAAGATCGCTTGGAGACTGATTCAGAGAGGACTAATGCATAGCAGATAACTTGTGCTTTATTCCAATGCAGCTCATTTATATTCTGAACTCTGTGTTCTTGCATTGTTATTAATATAGTATAATAGCCATCTGTATATAAATATTTATTTACTCAATCTATCCCATTACACCTATTTAGTGGCCACAATTTTAACCTGGTGGGCCCCAACTAATTTTGATTGCTGCACATTAACACACACAACTTACACATAACTTACTAACTACCTTCCATTTAAAAACAAAAGTCAAATCAAAATAAACCCCAAGAGATGCCAAAGCAGCAGGCCCATTCTGCCTATAGCATGCCCAACCCTTGAATACATTCTCATATTCTCAAACATAATTTCCAACAGGCTATACACCTTGTGGGGTCCGTAATGCAGGACCGACCCACCATAAAACAGGACAGCTATTTAGAGCGGACATGTCAAACCTGCAGCCTGTGAGCTATATGTGGCCCAAAAGCATTCATTTTGCGGCCCAATCGCACACAGGGATAACCGGATCAGACCGGTGATCGTAGCGGACTAGCGGACTACTATTAGCCGCCGCAGTAGTTAAACAGGACAGCTGATAGCAAAGCCCTTTTCAGCTGTCCTGTATAATTGCTGCATCAGTGAACAGCAGGATACAGATTGTTTTACGGCCAGCCTCACACAGAAGAGCTGGAAGACGGCATGCACCGCGGAGGAGAGACATGGACGGTATAAACAGGGGAGGCTGGAGATTAATGAATGGGGAATTACTGTGGGCTGGAGCCATATGAATGAGGAATACTGGGGAGCTGGAGCCATATGATGGGGATACTGGGAGCTGGAGAGACATGATGGAGGATACTGGGAGTTGGGAATACATGATGGGGAATACTGGGAGCTGGAGACATACAAATGAAAAAATAGTGGGAGCTGGAGAAAACCTGCATATGAAACTTTTTATTTTTCTTGCTGCCCACACAATCTTAGACTTTGACTTTTTGGCCCAATTGGGGTTTTAAGTTTGAGATGCCTGAGTTAGAACTTAAAGGAGAGCTAGGAGAAGAGAGGAAGGCTAGAAGAAGAAAAATGAAAGCTACTGTAGGAGGAGTAGAGAGGAGAGCTAGAAAAAGTGAGGAAAGCTAGGATAAAAAGGTAAAAGAACTAGGAAGAGACCGGAGGACAAATGAGGAACGATAGGAGGACAACATAGGAAAGCTAGGAGGAGAAAAAAGGAAACCTAGGAGAAAGATAAAGGAAATATAGCAGCATAAAGGAGATAAGATAGGAGGAGAAAAAAGGAAAGCTAGAAAAGGTAAAATGAAAAGTTAGAAGGTAAAGAGAGGAGAGCAAGGAGAATAAGAGAGGAAAGCTAAGAATGAAGAAAATAAAAGCTAGTAAGAGAAAAGAAGAAAAATGTGAATATAAAGGATAGAGGAAAGAAAGAAGGAGAATATAAGAAAGTTAGAAAGAGAAGAAAGGAGAGCTAGAAGGGGAAGAGAAAAGAGCTAGGAGGAGAAAAAGGGAAAGCTAGTAGAGGAATTAAATAAAAATGCTGTAAGGGCGTGTTCAACATTGCCCGAATTATCCACACCAACGTGTAACAGAGTGAAAATTTTAAAGTAGGGTCCCTAAAAAATGTGTGTGTGAGGGGAGTGGTCTCCCAATGCGTCTTGCACCAAGTGAGGGCAAAAACTGGTGGAAATTGAACCTTCGCAATACCATGCTGAACCTCAGGGGGGAACAAATGAGACATTTGCAAACACAATTAAGAATTTAGAGATGATACTTTGTAGTTTCACTCTATATTACAGTCTAACCTTAATGCTGTGCAGCGTTTAGTGCAAAGTATTTCCCTGTAAAATAATGTATTATTTATTTAGCCTCCCCTGCATTTCCACATGGTTTTTCTCTTGTTCTCAAATTCTGTATGATCTGCAACTGCTGTTGTTTTGATTTTGTTTTGACAGTTTCTTTTTGAAAAACAATAACTACAAAGTTAATAAAATCAAAGAAAATGTAATGGAAAAAATATAAGCAGAAAATACCTGGGTGGGATTATGTCATTTTACCTCATGACTTCTCACCATGAAACTCTGTATTAATCTCTGTCTTCCAAACTCTGAATAATCCACCAGTAACTTATATACACACTGAAGAATGACCTCTGACCTCATCAGGATTTTTAATAAAAGCATCAGCCGTGAATCCATACCAGCTGTTATATTTGATAAAGTCCCTCGGGGTAAGATACCGTATTCTGGAATTTTCCCTTCAGTCACTAGTGTTGTACATGAGCAACTTTCCCTTATTACAAAGAAAATAATTATGTTTCTTTACACGGCAAAATCACACACCTGACTTGCCGTAAAACACTAAAGCTTCCATATTCATCTGTAAACAGTTTCATTTCTATGTGGGAGCGACTGAACAATACAGTGGCAAATATTCCTAGTGTGTCAGTGTATAAGACAACATAGGACAGGATCCAGAATTAAGTATAAATTCGATACATTAGCATCTGTAGCGGAGGTTAACGTACGGAATTTGTGATTGTTAATTCTGTATGGACACCACCTGCACTCTCCTCGCACATACAGGCCTTCTGCATGTAGAACCCTACCTTAAACATTCTGATGCAGAAGGCCCACGTACATACAGGATCTCGTACACGTGGTGAGTGGGGCCCCGCATGCAGATAAAGATCTCCACATCAGAAGGGATCTGGGATCTGGGATCGGTAATCGTCATAGTGTATGGCTATATAAATGATTATATAAAAATTATAAAGGACAGGGGCGTTTCTAGAAATGAAGGGTCCCGTGTGCAGACCCCCACACGGGCCACCCCTCCTCCTCCTCAGATGGCCCCCCCTCTTCTTCTTCTCAACCCCATCCATATCTATACAAACGGAGACGGTCTCCAGCAATCTTCCATTCCCAACAGTGCACTGCGCAGCCTCACGCTCTGCAAACAGAACAATGATAGTCCAAGCAAGGACTGGCATTTTTTCCACCTACCTGTATGCACCCAACAGTTTGTCACAATGGCATCAAATATGGGTGGGGCCACATCAGGAGGGGGTGTGGCCACATCCACAGTGCTTTACTGTAACTCTGGAACAGGGCCGGTGCTAGCATGTCTGGCGCGCGCCCAAAAAAAAATTTGCACCCTCCTCTTTTATAAATATTATAATCACACCACCGTGTCCGGGACAGGAAAACTGAGGAAACACGGACTCCTGCCTCTGATCAGGTGACTGGTCACATGGGTTAGACATCAGCAGAGGTCCTTTAGACCACTTGGATCTACCATCTACCTACAGCACAGGCTGGCACCGCTGTATTGAGGACCGGTGCTGACTCTCACAGTTGTCACAGATCTGGCTAAATGTCAGCACTGAGAAGCAGACGGATTTGCGGTGGCGCCCATCCAGCATGGAGCCTGGATGCGCTGCGCCCCCCCGCGGAGTGCATCGCTCCGGCCCTGCTCTGGAAGTTCTAAACCCTTTGACCAGCTCTATACACTTCACTTTCATATTCAGCATTCCTTCAGGCATTCTGCCTTTCATATGCTGTTTATCACTGATATACTGGAGAAATGTAACTGTATATTATTTAGTTATAGTAGGGCCATGTTGCATAATAAAATAATGCAGAGCAGCTGGATAGAAATACAATGCAGTGTCAGTGTCAGAATAATATATATAACCATGGAAGGAAAAATACATTTTTGTAGCACTAAAGCTTTTAATTTTTCAGCTCATTTCTACATTGATTTCTCTCTCCAAGGGGCCTATTTAATATGCCTGCAGGTTACAGTGAAATTGTTAGCCAATTTTTCTAACTGTTATAAATTTGCAGTCAGCTGAGTGTAACACCAATTTCTGCCCCTGTCGCATGTTATTGATCCATCAGTAAGCAGACAAGGATCAGACTATTCCACGCTCATTGCTTACAACATTACTCTGTTCTTTATCAACATTGCTGGGAAGTCATATAAATATGCCCTATGTTACAAATGAATAAAGGTTTTATGCTAGCATAAAGAAAAAGGAAAACAGATTGTATCATGGGACCTGATTCACACTTAAGAATCTTCTTAAAATAAGAACTTAAAGTCACTCCTGGGATAAACCATGTTGATTGCAGGGGAGTCATATTTCATCTGTTGCAAACAGTACTAGTGTTGAGAGGTGATGTTTCCTATCCCAAGTCTAAATAACAGTGTGATAGTAAAACTGGTCAGTATCTGTGTGCAGTAAGCAATTCAAAGATATATCCCTGCATGCAAAGAATACAAATAAATTAATTCCCCCTGCAATCAACATGGTTTTGCCCGGGAGTGACTTTACGTTCTTATTTTAAGAAGATTCTTAAGTGTGAATAAGGTCCTTGGTGCCTAAGACCATCTAGGGACTCGGGGCCGTATTCACAGATCTGTTAGTTAAAGGTACGCAATTATATGCACGTACATTGTAAGGCAACGCCCATGACACTCCCCTCACACGGACGGGTTTTCGGTGACTTCCACCTCCATAGGGCTCCCTTATCTCTATGTGTGCATTTACGTGCGTATAATACTTACGTAATTAACCGCGCCCTCAAATGGTCATTTAAAGGCCACCCAATTTCACGTAACTTTGTCCGTACGGATTTCAACCACGCCCCTCCGCACGTATGTCCGCCCCTTTCGCACGTATGTCCCCAAGTGTGATTCACACGTACGTGCCTAATGGACTTCCGTGCGTATATTCAACGTAAATAGCGTAAATAAAGTTACTACGCATGCGCAGTTACTCCGATCCTAAAAATACGCACGGAACTCCGCGCAAAAACGGATCTGTGAATGCGACCCTCAGACCCTGGATCAAGTGTCAAGCTGGTACACAGCTATGTAATCATTCTTGAGATCCGATGGCTCTTACAATTTATTGACGATTGTAGGTCCCGATATGCATGCAATTCCTGAGTACACACTATACCAATTTACCAGCAGATCTGAGATCATCATCTCTTCTAACCATCAGCTGAAGCAATCCTGACTCCATACACATTGTACAGATATCTGCAGTAGGACCTGAGTACACACTTCCCGCATTAGTCTGACATCGCACCATCGATAACTGTGATCTCTATGAAGTTCATAAAATTAAATCAACAATTCCGTCCTCTTTTATCACAGCAAATCATGATTGTGGGAGCAACGACGGACCAAATAGAGTGATACATAGTGGGAAATGTCATGCATTGCAGGCCCACCTGCTGGGAAAAGTTTAATAGGGCTTCAGAAATTATTAAGATTTTTTATATCAATTAGCAGCTACCGGCTTCCTGCGGAGATCCGACAATGATGTCAGACATTCATTGTCCTACAGAAAGAGTATATGACACATCCTATGAATTGAAAAGGTGATGTCAGCTTTATTGTCTGAGCCAGTAGCTGCTAACTGGTAAACTGACGTTTAATGATTTACTAATGGGCTTCAATCTAGCTTCCCTACAATGTCGCAAAATCAGCATCATGGATGAGAAAGGTTTTTCTGAGCCGAGCTGTAGTTGTGGATCATATGAACGGGCCAATAATTGGATAGGTGTGTATCCAGCTTAATTAATGGGTGGAAACTGGTATAACAACATGTAAGATTTACATAATACAATCTGAAATAAAATATAAGTAAACTTGCTGTGAATGTGCATGTACAGTAAAATTAAATAAATTAAATTTATGAAAACTAGAAGAAACAATACTGACAAAACATATAAGGGCTTCTACTCAACTCTACTTTTATAATGAATGGCTTTGGCCAACAATATAATCTTTTTGTTCATCAAACTTAAATCGATTTTTATTAGTATTGTTGGGCTCCCAGTACTGGCAGCATAAGGTGTTGAATATAAAGGCTAAAGTCATGTGATTTCTTGGAAATATTGTTGGTCCGTATAAAACACATGACCTCACTGTTGTCTCCAAACATCAGCACATTTTACCTCTGTATAAAATTATGTCCAACGGGTCTCATATTGTTTACATACACTTCTTAAGAACATGCAATTAGGTCGAATTATATACTAGCCATGACTTATAAATAAATGTTTCATTGGGTCCCTTACTGTATTCTTAATGAGTATATAGGGACAAACCACACCCCAGTAAACTTAACTTTATATGCTGGTTTTGTACTTTTTGTTCTCCAAATCTGATTATCCAATAAAATTGTGATATTTTGGCGTTAGGTCAATGTTTGAATGTTATTGTACTGTCAGTAGTTAATACCTGTTATGTTGACTTCTAAGCTATAGCTGCATATGCACAATAAAATTCCTATATAACCATTATTAATAAGGTGATCTTTTAATTCATGTATATTAAGGGCTTAAAGATAATGACTTTTCTTACGATGAGCGTACGCTCGCTTGCGAGCGTTGCTCTGGATCAGGCCCAATGACTTTTCTTGATTATGAGACTTATATATTGTCTCAATTCATTGTTAAGGGCACCTTATTTTCTATGAATATGCCTTCCATGACCCCGTTTTAATCTATATTTAGTGCACTGCGGAATGTAAGAATTAATGGAGAGAAAAGTAATTTCTTCCCTAGCTGACGTGAGATGATAAATGAAGCCTGTGACACTTCTGAATGATGTTTAATGAAATTAAGAACCACGGCTGACCTATTGCTTTTAAGACAATTAACTTTTGCTTGATCATGTTGCCAATAGGGGCTTATATATTCACAGTTGTAGTTAATCCTCATGCACTCCACCAATCAAAATTGAAAACAATCTAGTACACAGTAGAACACACCCCATTTTTATCAAGGCCACACCCACAAATATATATATATATTTTTTTTAATACCCATGTAGCAGACCATTTTGTGTGTTATAAAACTGGTGTTTCTGTGAAAAACTGGACTTCCCCATAGGTGTAATAAAAGATATGAACACTTATCAGCGCTTACACCTGCAGCACAAACACACATACAGAGATCCCAACTGTAATTGTCCCGCCCGAAACGCGTGGTGCTTCCAGATTGAGCGCTGACTTCATTCCCACATCACTTCAACTGGACTGAGACGGTGTTCATCGCTGGCACTTCCTGGGGATTTGTACACCACCATCCAGACCAACGTAGGTTGCGGTGCTTTTGGGACATTATGAGGGAAGTGGATATTTTTTCATTCATTTATTTTTGTATTGTTATTTTAATTGTTCAGTAAAAGTTATATTTTATTTATAGTAGTTCTTGATTTCTCTTTAAGGAAAGGAGAGTTCAATACTTATTTCCCTAATATATGCCACATGTTATACATGTTTTAGTGGCCTTTGTTTGACTTTTGACTTCTTACCGCCGTCCGCCGCACACGCGCCGAGTAGACGTTGCCCGGTGTAGTCAGGGATTTTCTTAATGGAGGATCGGGCGTCCGTAACTACAGCGTATATACGGTTGAGGGGGTGTTCCTCGCCGTAACTATGCTGCAGTTAGGGAAAGTAGGTGGGGGGAGGCAGGGAAATGAGGAAGGGAGGACAAGGTTAGTGACTTACGATGTGGTGCCAGGCGTAATTACACTGTGTTACACCGGCTGAAGTTAGGGTAGCCTTCAGACGGCGTAATAGTGTGTAATTACGCCGGGCATGGGGGAGTGTTGGGGGGAGTGCATGCCGATACGCTGCACGCACAGCGCATCGGCGTAGGTCTGGATCAGGCCTGTATTTGCTATTTTTTCCACATAAGTGTGTTTAACTCCTGAAAATATTTCCTAACTTTCCTATATCTTCTCTACATGCAAAACAAATACAGAAAGTAAGGACAGACTTAGACGCTGTCAGACCCAATGGCTATTTCTGGTGCACATGGTATTCCTTTCTTGTACATCGGCCTCCTGATGTGCAGCCTGGCACAGCTCTCCAGCAGTAAGCATCAGCAGTAGGAAACCCTCCTCTCTCTCTCTCTCTCTCTCTCTCAGGGCCTAGGACAATAGTCCTGGCAGTCCCCTCTGATGACAGCCCTGCCCACCACCAGCAGTCTCTGCTCCAATCCTATGCACAGAAGAGGCCCTTGTTTAGCATGTATTGTTTATATTTGAAGTCCACTCTGACCACTGTATATATTGTTCTGCTTTGAATTTCTGATAAAAGATAAGATAAAAGAAGCCAAAAACATGAAATTATTAGTTTCACAAAAGCAGCTATTACATCTGATTTTAAAAGCCTTTAAGAAACATCGGCACTTAAAAGCAGCTATTACATCTGATTTTAAAAGCCTTTAAGAAACATCGGCACTTCGCTAGGACGTCGGGCGTAAGATCGGCTGAAAAGACGATCTGCGCATGCACCGGGCAGATGTTGCCTGGCGTCGCTACGCTATCCACGATCGGGCGTCCGTAGCAGCGCCGTAGAGACGCTGGAGGGGACGTCCCCCAGCATCCCTACGTTCAGGTTAGTGTAGGTGGG
>WWET01001539.1:208043-232006 GCA_011038615.1 Limnodynastes dumerilii | reverse complement strand
GTATGGCCCCTTCCTTATGCCGGCTGAAGTTAGGGTAGCCTTCAGCCGGCGTAAGAAAGGGGCCATACGCCGGCACAGGGGGGAGTGACGGAGAAAGTGAACGCCGATATGCTGTGCTTTAGTAAGCACAGCGCATCGGCGTAGGTCTGGATCAGGCCTATCGTCACCCTGCCTGACTCTTTCATTCCTCTCTAGGACTGAATTCTGATCACAATCAAGAGATGAAATGAATATAACCCTACCGATTATACTTGTGTACTACATCTCCTAGTGAGAAATATTGCTCATGTACTCATGCAACCTCCATTTTTGATTAGGCAATTGCTGGAGAGCTTCTTATTGTCCCAAGTGCAACTTAATCTGAAATATCAGAAAAATACAATTTTTAGATGGGGAACTGGATCTGCCAAATTATTAGCTACCTTGGCGAAAACCTACTCCAAAAAAAACATAGTGCCAGATTTACTATACTTCAAAAAAAGGAAAAGTGGAGATGTTGCTCATAGTAACCAATGAGATTCTAGTTCTCACTTTCCTATTACATACTAGAGAATGTCAGCTAGAGTCTGATTGGTTGCTATGGGCAACATCTCCACTTTTCCTTTTCCACATTTTAGTAAATCTAGCCCATATACTTAACATACGTGATCCTAACACTCACGGAACACACACCAGCAGTAAAGACATCCAAAAGATATTTAATCAATATTACATGTCACTATTTCAAGAAAAAGCCTCCCATGCAACCCCACATGGTGAATTACTGAAAAAAGCCCATTTGCCAAAATGAACGCTAGACCAAAGAGACACTAATTACCAGTATATCCAAAATGAAACTGCTACTGGTCACCAGTCACTGAGATCTGATGGGTATACTGCGGAATTTTATAAAATACTACAACCCCAGAACCTCATAAATTCTTCAATTATCTACTATACTGATACCCCGGCATATCCCTCATTTAATCAAGCGCTTACCACAGTAACTTAAAACCCAACAAAGCATCAGATCAGGTAATGTCTTATAGACCAATTATGTTTCTTAAGAATGCTTCTCAAGATTGACAGGAGGCCCAGCCAATCAGAGCAGAGACAGCAGTCAGCCAATAAACCAGCTGCATGGGTCTTCTGTGAGATTTGCCGGTCACAGCTGGAGGAGTGTGTGACACCAATACTGGGACCTTTCCCCAGCAAAGAATCATCTTGTTTACCAGTCCGCCTCTTGCTGGCATCAAGAATGACTGTAAGTGCCCAGCTTTAGGCTGTGTTCAGCCCCTGCATTATGATGGGTATAGGACCTCAACGCTTATCACCTGTTCTGCAGCGCCCACAAACCTTAATCCAAGCCAGTATTATATGATCACAAAATTTGCTGTTGGTGTGCTCAGTGCATGTAGATACATTTTGATCTGTAACAATGGGCTGGATCCAGACCTACGTTCCCTTTACGTTTCAACATGTAGCGCATTTACACTATGGTAATTACTAAGCCCCTAGGCTCTCCTCACTTGCTCATACGTATTTTTGCCGTTTTACGCTCTCCAAACCCTACCTTAACTTTTCAAAGCGCAAATCCCATCGACCATAATGGCTGCACGTACTTACGCACCTAAGCACACCCCTACCGTATGATTTAAATGCTTCCTCCCACCTCCCAAGCGTAATTACGGGTGTTGTATGCCTGGCACGCCCCTTCTTCCTAGTTACGCTCTTGATACTAGGATGGTACGTATGTTCAGAGCTACGTGCCGCAACACATGCGCAGTACCTGCAAAATAGCGTTTTTAAGGCTTCGGCTAGCGTAAATATGCTAGTGGACGTAGCTCTGGATCTGGCACAATGTTCTATTTAAATAGCCTGATAACGGTCTTAGGGCCTGCAGTCCAGCAGCAAGCATTTGATATATATAGTGTCACAGGATGCATAATAGAGAGATAAATGACTAGGGGCCTGATTCAGAGATCCGCTGCCGATGGGATCTCAAATATACGCATCTAAGTGGCAGGTCGGAGCAGGTTACAACCCACTGAATAAACAGTCACTCCCCTTGAAAAGAGCGGCGGATCTTAAAGTTAAACCACCATTGACTAACCCTAACTCTGCGCTGTCATTTGAGATCTTAAGTGAATTCGTTGCGTTTATTTAAGATCCTAAGTGTCTGCTCGCGCCCACTTTCCCTCATCTCCCTGCCTCCCCCCGCCCATTTCCATGCAAATCCTTCGGGTCCTAGATTTACGCAGCACTTCGGATCTTAAGTGTTTGCGATCGATTCACTGGTCCGCGCTTACCGAATTTAGGATCCTAACCTCTACGTAGATGGCGTTGCACTATTACTGCGCATGCGCAATGATGCGAATTTCTAAAGATCCTAAATATACGCACCTAAATAGCGATAATATCGTATCTCTGAATCAGGCCCTATGTGACTGAGTATTTAGGCAAGCGCTGATGAAGATGCTACATCTCTGTCTGACATTTAATGCTGTTAAATTTCCGTTTCAGAAACCTTGTCCTACCAAGAACTGTTACAGGAGATGTGATGTGCTTACACAACTCACTCGCCGTGTCCCACTTGACAATCCATAGAACATGCTACTGTTGTTCCTTAAGCTCAGAATTCTAAGAATCTGTCAACATGGATCGATACAGATTTCCCCAAGACTTGCATGTGTGCGGACGACTCTCAGTGTGAGTGATTATGTAAGAGGTGGTCTCTGCCACCAGAGGCTGTCACTCGGCTCTGTATACAGCGTCTTTCGTCTTCCCAGGCAGAATATTTTCTTTGTTGGAGCATCTATATATGCCAGGCTTACAAAATATGACTATTTATACAGGTAACATAAAAGCTGAGCTGAGCTGTTGTATATACATCACAGCTTGGATTTGTAATACTGATTTTTATGTCAACTTTGGATTTGTGCCCTGACGTCCGAATCGCGTTTTGGGGATTTTACTTATTGCCGTGAGATTTTTTTGACAGTTTGTCATCGGTCCTGCCCCAAGCACTAAGGACCGGATTCACACCTAAGCAGCTGATGCTGCTATACATATTATACACATTGGGACGGATACTGACCTACGGGCGAGGTCAGTACGGCTGGCATCGTAGCGATGAGTGCACACCCCGTGCACTCCCTGCTGTTGGTAGTAAATCTGGACGATCAGCTCTTCCCCCAACCCGTCCCCTCAACAGTCCCCGGTTAGAAACTCTTGATCCCGAAATAGAGACATTCGAAAGTTTCTTTTCGGATGTCCCTATTTCGAATACTCACCAGTTTCTATTTTTTTTTTTCGAATGGGTGAGTATGCCGATCGGCATACTCACCCATTCTGATTCGCAAATACCGCCACCGCCGATATCCCTCCGCTACTGCTATCACCGGACCGAGGGAAAAGGTGAGTAACCTCTTCAGTGTGCGGGGTAGGGAGGGTTAGGGTCAGGCTGCAGGAGATGGTGGGTTAGGGTTAGGGTAATGAGAGGGGAGGGTTAGGGTTAGAATTAGGGAAAGGAGTGGGGGCCTTTTTTCGTTACATTTCGGAGCATCAAAAGCTCGGTGCTCCGTGGATCAATTGCTATGCCTCATGCAAGTGAGTAACCTCTCCAGGGTGCAGGGTAGGGAGGGTTAGGGTCAGGCTGCAGGGAAGGGAAAATTAGGGTCAGGCTGCAGGAGATAATGGGTTAGGGTAATGAGAGGGGAGGGTTAGGGTTAGAATTAGGGAAAGGAGTGGGTGACTTTTTTAGTTACATTTCGGAGCACCAAAAGCTCGGTGCTCCGTGGATCAATTGCTATGCCTCATGCAATAGGGCCTTTCTAAGCGGGGACCCACAGAACGGTCCTATCGCAATGGGGGGAAAGCCCCCTTTTCGTAGGGGCCGGCGTACAGGGGAATTACGTACGACATGTACGTAATTCCCCTTTCGGCCGTAGCCCAAAATCTGGGCCATTATACATAATAAGATGCTTGCTCTGTTCTCTTACCAACTATCAACCTCTAGGCCCTGTTTTAGCGGCAGCCCCAGTCCGCAGGTTAGCTAAGCCACTGAATACAGGCTAATTCTTTAATTGAATCGGTGTCATATATTAAGTTAATTTTGCACAAATGTGAACTGATTCAAAAATTATATTGCAAATCATGAATCACTGACTCTCATACAAATTCACAATGTGAAATAATATTAAATATCATTGTAATTGTTGCCATTACCAAAATGGACGTTATGTGAACATCCTGAAAATGTCATGGTGATGTTTCCTCCATCCTCCATCCCTTCATAGGCCACTTGTACTGGGCTGCTTCTCTCTATGTAACTCTTCAGGGGCCAGATTTACTAAGCTGTGGGAAAAGGAAAAGGGGAGATGTTGCTCATAGCAACCAATCAGATTCTAGCTCCCACTTAGAGAATGTCAGTTAATAATCTGATTGGTTGCTATGGGCAACATCTCCACATTCCAAACCCACAGTTTAGTAAATCCAGCCCCAGGTGTTGTGAAACTACAACTCCCAGCATGTTTTACTGCAGAGGCATAGCTGATACATGACAAATCATGCTGGGAGTCGTAGTTTCACAACACCTGGAAAGCCACATGTAGATGTTAGAGAGCTAATAAATAAGAATCTCCTTTATTCCTTGCTCTGCCTCATCATTTGATGATTCATGTTTAAGTCTGGTAACATCTAGGCAAATCAGTAGCAGTTATTGGCAGGCATCAGGGCTGTGGTTACCATTATTAACGTCTGATCATTACTTTCTCCAGCTCCTTTGCTTGAGGCCAGGGCAGAATGATGCCATTCACAGCTTGTCAAAAAATAAGAGATGTTATATGAAAAGAGGAGAGAACCTTTTTTTTCCTGTGCGGTTCACTGATAAATCCCGACAGCTCCTCCGATTCAGATAATACAGTCAGGTATTTTCTAACATATGGAAAACAGCTCTCACTCACTCAATGATAGTCTGCAGACATGCCAACTATTAAAGCTGTGTGATAGAAGATGCAATATACAATATGTAGTTATTCCCCAAAGGTCTATGTTTAATGAGTAGTTCACAGTATGTTGATGTAATCCACACATTTATTTTTTGTCAGTAAAACATTAATTCTTACGGAACAGAATAGAATTCCGATAATCCTGCGTTCATAGCTCCAGACGCAGTATCAGCGAGCATCCGATATCGAATTCACACTGTATCCATACTTCAAACTCTCTATAAACCCCATCAGGGCCGACATCAGAAGTTGTGGGGCCCGGGACACATCTGTGGGGCCCCATCTCCTATGTGACATCACCGGTCAAGTCAAATTGGGGATGGGCCCTGTGGACCTGCATTAACAGCTGGCTGGTGCGCAGCGAAACTCTTCCCTGTGCATTCACCCACTAATGATGATGGGACTATCATCTCCTGCCCCCTGGCCCCCACCATGATGTCGGCCCCTGAGCCCGATAGTACCTTAGAGGAATTTTATAGCAGAGAGATATAAAGCCGGATCCTGACTTTCGAAGTTTTGGCTACTTGCGCAACTCACTTGTGTAAGTAAGACAAAAGGTATCATCTGTGCATTCGCTCACCAGACGTTACAATACAGATCTCCAGGCGTACAAAACTTAGTGTGACAGGACAGCCCATCCCCTCCACCTGCTTAAACTCCGTAAGGTGGACGGAGGAACATTTACATTTTACAGAGTGGGTGGGTTTATGCAGTTCTTATGGACCGCTGATCCACACGGAACACTTAAGGTAGGATTATGGCAGGCCAAGTGTGGCTAACTTCACACAAGATAGATAGAGTTCACTCCCCTCTTTCATGCAGACTACTAGACCGCTGTGCGTACAGTAAACGCTCGAAGGTCTGAATATTGCCTATAATGGTTTGACAAATTGGGCTGGATCCAGACCCAGTTAAGTGCTTGAACTTAGTTACTCCTGGGCTAAACCATGTTGATTGCAGGGGGAGTCAAGTTAATTGTATTCTGTGCATGCAGGGATATATCTTTGATTGCTTACTGCACACAGATACTGACCAGCTTTACTATCACACTGTTATTTAGACTTGGGATAGGAAACATCACCTCTCAACTCTAATACTGTTTCCAACAGATGAAATATGACTCCCCTGCAATCAACATGGTTTAGCCCAGGAGTAACTCATTTCAAGCACTTAACTAGGTCTGGATGCAGCCCATTATTTGTAAATGTTTCTTTCAATAAATGTACTAATCATTTATTACTGTTAGAAACATAAAATGCAGTTTTCTAAATGCTTTTTAATGTACATGACTTGAGCGAGTCTAGCTATCTATAGATAAAGTGTGGATCTAAGGGCCGTATTCAGAGATCCGTTTTCACGGGGAGTTCTGTGCGTATTTTTAGGATCGACTCAACTGCGCATGCGTTGTAACTTTATGTACGTAGTTTACATTGACTATACGCACGGACGTGCCTAACAGACGTACATGTGAATCACACGGAAATCAGACGTACAGAAAAATTGTGGGTGGGGAGAGGCATTTAAATGAACGCATGGAGGGGCGGTTATCAATAATCGCACGGACGGAGCACATATACGCACGTAAGTACACGCGGATAGAACAGAGTGGTCTATGGACTCATAAGTCACCGACAGCATGTCCGGGAGAGGGGAGTGTCGGGGTTGTTGGTGGGCGTTTCCTTGCTCTGGTCGTGCGTATAATTGCATACTTTTAAAAAACGGATCTCTGAATACGGACCTGAATGATCACTTGCAACTTGTACCAGTAAGTCAGGTCTTGGCTTGGTGCACTGCAAATCCAAGGAGCGAGGTTGGCTTGGAAAAGGAGGGCAAACATACCATACTCAGCCAATGGAGGCCTATTATATCACCTATGGGATGTGTGTTTCCCTAATATCAATCGCAGCAAGCAGTCATTTGCAATCTAAAATAAATCTGCAATATTTATTGATCTCATTCAGTTTAATCACAATCAATCACAAGAAATTTACGTGATTCAGTCAATTTTCTAAAAAAAAAACTGAAACCAAAGAAACCACTATCCCCGCTCCCCCTCCTTCTTGCATACAATAGATAAAAATAATTAGCACAAAAGGCCGAGCTCCCCATATTTTAGCAATAAATGCCACAATGGAGCACTCTAGACCATTAGATCATGCTTCCCTGCCCACAGAAAACAGAGGCTGTAGATTACTTACATTTCCTGCCTAGTATTTGTCTTGCAAAGATAATGAAATGCTGAATTTAGTCAACAGTTGTTTCTGTCTGTTTCTGACTATATTAAACAGAGTGATAAGTCTTATTGTAGTAGGAGCATGCGAGAATTTCCTGCTATATTGCATTGTGTCGCTGCAGTTACACAAAACCATTTCAGCCTCTCTGTAATGCATCTGTTTTCAGAATAATGGATTTAAGAGGGTCAGTATGTAGATCATATAATGTAGTGTGTAGTATGCAGTCCCAAACGTCAACGGTAACCAGAGCCAGAGCTAAAATGATCTGCTTTACCTCTATCTGACAGGGTCATTAATGTAACACCACTGTGTTCAGCATTACACTAATCCTAAAACTAACCCTAATCCTAACTACTAATTAAATAATGATGTACCTCTGATGCAGGTCCAGTGGCAGGTGACAAGACAGAGCTTCGGTGGCGATCATGGGAGAGGGAGACAGAGGAGAGGAGAGACAGAGAAAGAGTGAGAGAAGTGTCCTGGGAATATCGACCAGGGCTTGTAGTAACTGACAACCTGGTGGAGAGTCTAAAGGTGGATATCCACTAGAGCGATTATCGGTCCCAACAGGGGTTGGCCCGATAAACGGGACGATTTCACGCAAGGGAAATGTTCTGTTATCGGCACCATACACCTCCTCTGCTGGGACCGATAATCCTAGCAAAAGGGGGGGGGCATGGCTCTCGGTGCCGCTGCATATCTCTGTACAAAGCTGATCTGTCAGATTTGAATTATACCTTCAAAGCTGTCAGAGATATACAGCAGCGGGTATTGCAGGCAGACATACAGACAAGAATCAGCCTAAGCCACGCTTCACACAGTGCGGTTTTGGCTGATCCCTGTGTGTACTACTCCCTGCAATACTCGCTACTGTATATCTATGCACTATGCTGCTCTAATAGCTTTGAAGGTATAATTCAGAGCTGACAGAGCAGCTGTGTACATAGATATGGAGCAGCGTCTATTGCAGGGATAGGGAGCCATTCAGCTTGCTCCCGATAAAAATTAAACATATCAAACAACCAAATAATCATCAGAGCGTTTCTGGTGCGTTTATTTGGCATTTGAAAAATCGATCTTGGCCATTCACTAGAGCGATAATTGCACGACTGGGCCGATAATCGCTCTAGTGGATGGGCACCTATAGGCTGGGAATACACTGGGGCTTTTTCGAAAGATAATCTTTCCAATCACACAATCAAAAGACCGTCTCACCAGATATCTCACCATGTGTACTCACCAAAGATGCTCAAATATCTTTTGAAACGGTCTGTGATCTTTTGATTTGATCTTTTGGAACTCCTAGTATGCCAGATCAACCACAGTGATATATCCCTTATGTTTTGTAAGTATGTACTGTGTCTATTAGGAGATCTTTTGACAGTACACACTGGTTAGACATCTGGGGAAACGGTCTTTTGATTGTGTGATTGGAAAGATTATCTGCTGAAAAGCCCCAGTGTGTGCCCAGCTTAACTGTGGGTCTGATGTTCACTGGAGTCTCTGATTGTCGGGACAGCTGCAGATCCACGGAAGGTCACAAAAACAAATGGCAGGTGAAAAGAAGACTGGTCGCAGCAGAGAGTTGACAGAGTGGAAGGAATACTGGTCAGTACAGGAGTACTGGGAATTGCCATTAATAGAATACCAGAGCAGGTGGAACTGGCATGCTGCATGAGACTGGGATGCTGTGAGTAGGATTTACCGGAATGATATAGCTTCTGCAACCAGAATGCTACAAGAAGTGGAACCGGAATACTCTAGCAGATGAGACATTAATGCTGCCAGCAGGATTGACCAGAAAGCTTTAGCTGCTGAAACCAGAACGATGTGAGCAGGATTAGAACAAGGAATTGACAAGGATCTAGGAGCCGGACGCCGCCAGGGGGGGGAGGGGGGTTGCAGGAGAAGATGCAGAGCTGCGAGGGCGCTGTCAGGCATCCCGGGGCTCCAGAAAGAAGAGCACCTCCCGCACCAGCCTCTTTCGCCTCCTGGCTCAGAGTGAGAGCCATGGCGGCCAGGCAGGGTTACCAAAAGGGGGGCTGCACTGCTGGGTGCCCCTATTAAGTCACCTAGGGGGAGTGCCCCATGTGATTGCATGGGTTCCCCACCCCTAAAAACAGCCCTGAGCGAAGTTACAGACTAAGGATAGCAGAAGTTTTACTCTTTTTAAACAAATTTTTATTTTGTATGAGTTTAGGATTTTAACCAAAGTAAAAGTTATAAAGCATGTATAAAACATCTAAATTGTCAAAAGAAATGATTTAGCCTTTCTCTAAATTAGGGGGCTTCCCAAGACACCTCTGTCCCATCTAGAAGAAGTTACAAGGAGTAGACTTGGGTGGAGGTAATTGGAAGAAGTGAGTGTAAGTGGAAAGTTATCTGAGTCCTGAGCTCATTGTAGTAGGAATCCAGAAGATGTTACACTGAAAGAAAATAATAAACCCTCTTTTTTAATTAATTCCCTGACAAAATAACATTATTTTATGCCCATTTTCAGCACATAAAAAGTGGTGCCAATACAGCCAATCAAATGTTTACATTTATATTTAAAATAGTAATGCCGTGATTGGCTGATGTGAGCAACACCCATTTTGTATGCTTGTAACGTCCCTGGGCTCCTTTTACTTCTTCCTCTTAGCTATGAAGTGAAAATAAATAATAAGAAAAAAATATTTAGCTTTTCATAAAATTCAAGTTTCGTACGGTCATAAACTAGGGATAATCTGGATTATCCTGACACTGAGCATTTATGAAGTATTTCTGTATTTGAAAAAAATTCCACATATATATTTGAATGTAATCATATTTTTCTAATACATTCATATGTGAAGACAGGGCGGAAAGCATTGTAGTTGGATGAAGCATCTTTGTTTTTCCACATTAGAAGAAAAGCAAAATACTTGACAAATATTTTCCACCCTGTAAATCAATCTGCTGAATTAGTTCCAAAGGCATGGTATGACACCATCTGTATTCCCAACCATTTGGATGTTGTGAGAAAGTTATTTTCCATGGTAAGTAAACGTTACATATCTGAAGTCAATAAAATAGTTTACAGTTGTAAGTCAGAGCCCAAGTACCAAGGACTGTAGTGTAGGACAAAGCTGCGGATTACAAGGCACATAAAATACAATAATATTACATAGAAACATAGAAAGTGACGGCAGATTAGAACCACATGGCCCATCCAGTCTGCCCAGTTGTTTATTTAAAACTATACTGACCCTAGACCCTATTTACCCTCAATTTAGTTTGAGATTTAGGATAACCTTATATATCCTTGTATTTATCCCAAGCATGTTTAAACCAGGGTTGCCGACTTTTTAAGGATTCCCTCTGGGAGATCCCAGAAGGGAAGCCATTGATGCTTGCAAGAGGTGGGGCTTGATGACGCGATTTATGTCAATCACATCATTAAGCCCCCCATTGGAGAAGCTGCCTACAGCAACCAGTAGGAAAAGGAAGAAGCACTGAAAGAGTGCGTCAGGTAGGTTTAAATATTGATTTGAATGGTAGCAGCTGAAGGGTAGGGAGAGTTTTTACCTGCCTCTCCAGATTATAAAAAACAAACAAGGAAAATTCCCAAATTGGGATACCCCAGCGCTATGTATAATAAAATAAAATAAAAATATTCACCAGTATTTAAAAATTAAAACTTCTACTGAGCAGCAAGTAGGTTAAAATTTTTTATTGGCAACATGTACGTCCTAAACGGACCTCACACCACACAATACAAAACACTTAAAACAATAATAAATCCGTGGGAGCAGTCTTACTTCAAAGGCATATGTAGCCTCTATGTAGTTTTAGAATAAAAGGCACCGGCTTGAGGATATAGCACTGTATAATGTTATGGATGGAGTGGACCGTTCCTATAATGAGTGGAACAGACATGTCCCATATATTCCCAAAGGTCTAGGTATGGAATCTTCTGTTAGGAGTGCAATATAGTGCTGATGTCCGTTAGATGGAAATGCAGACAAGTTACCGCTATCACTCCACAATAAACATGAAAAGCTGTTCCTCCCTGCTTCGGGGGATAGTAATCCTTCGTGCCAAAGTGATATTCCTTTTGCAATCAAGGCTGTATACGTTGAGGCAATATGCCTAATACATACTCACGTGAGGGCCAGAAGAGGTACGGCAGTCCAGGGACAGGTACGAGTACCTTTTCCTCCAGCTAGATGAAATGTCCGTTCTCCGGTGGCCACCCGGAGCTGAAGTCTGGAGAACCGAAGACCGCGAACAAAGCCCAAACAGTGAGTGAGATTCTGGCTGCTCGTTACCACGTGTGCATCAATTACTAGCGGGAGTAGTATAGGAACGGTCCACTCCATCCATAACATTATACAGTGCTATATCCTCAAGCCGGTGCCTTTTATTCTAAAACTACATAGAGGCTACATATGCCTTTGAAGTAAGACTGCTCCCACGGATTTATTATTGTTTTAAGTGTTTTGTATTGTGTGGTGTGAGGTCCGTTTAGGATGTACATGTTGCCAATAAAATTGTTCATTTTTTAACCTACTTGCTGCTCAGTAGAAGTTTTAATTTTTAAATACTGGTGAATCTTTTTATTTTATTTTATTTTATTATACATAGCGCTGGGGTATCCCAATTTGGGAATTTTCCTTGCCTACAGCAACCAATCAGATTCTAGCTGACATTTTCTAGTAGGTAATAGGAGAGTGAAAGCTAGAATCTTAGTAAATCGAGCCCATAGTATTACAGGTGCATACGAAATACATAAGGTAGTGTCCTGGGAACAGATTCTGTCCTTAACTCTGTATCAGGACCAAAGCTATTAAATGATTTATTTAAAAAACAAAACAAACATATAGCTACATTCATTCCTCAGTGGTTTAAGCCAGTTGCTCTCATTCACAATCTCCTCCGAAAGCCTCTAGGTATAATTTGCCTGCTTAGAACAGATGCATTAGGACTATAAACCCCTCAACAAAAAGAGGCTGCTCAACTAAAAGGGGCTAACGTTAGCAGGAGGAAGGAAGGAAAGGGGGGCTCAACCAGAAGTGGGCGTGGCTAGTCAGACGCATAGGGGCTGAATATCATTTGCCAGACACTAGGCACAGAAATTCATATGCACAATTATCACGTTTTTTGGCAAAGTGTAACACAAAATAAAATTTCTCCATTTCTTTTATTTTGTGCCACATTCTTGTAAAAAAACGGGAGAATTACGTATATGTATTTCTGCGCCTAGTGTCTGACAAATGATATTCAGCACCTATGCGCCTGTCTTGGCGCTTTATCGTCTATTGTTTATTGTGTAGAAAAGTATCCTTATACTGACTGCTACTGATTGGCAGCAGAATTAAGAGCGCTGATTTGTAGGTTCAGTTACTGATCCAGTTTCCTGTCTTCAGTATCATTTGTTATAATGGATAGTCAGGTGTAGAGAGAGTTACCAGCAATTCAGCAGCTCTGCTCTGTCAGCAGAAGGGAGAAGAAAGAAAAAAAACACAGCTCAAGGAATCCCCATATATAATCATACACATGTAACCGATGCTAAGGAGTGTCTGTACATTAAAGAGGCCCAGACAGACGTTAATGTGATCGCTGTTCCTATCTCAATTTCTATTATCTGAATTTCCCTTATTTCCTTTCTGTTTTAAAATGAAATCATGACCTACAAGGAACTCAATCGATGCTTTATAAACCTTACAGGAGTCCTTAATGTAATTTAAATATATTTATCAATAACAAGCTGCTCTGGCATTTTGTGATGACCGCACGCGGACTCCAACCAGTGGGGCATCATGCAAGACTTGCTAATGATCATGTGCAGCAGAGCGTGAGGACCGAACGGCAAGAGATACACAAGTGGCACTGAAACAGGTGCTAGAAAATCATTCCCTGAATGTGGAAGCTGAATCTGTAGTGAGCAGCCATCCTGCAACTGCAATTGCAGTATTATTATGGCAGCCATAGTATTGTTGATAGTTAAATGTCCAACATTATGAGTCCCAGCCGTCCCCTCTCTGCAGCCTAACCCTAATTGTCCCCTCTCCATGGCCTAACTCTTACTATACCCTTATCACAGCCTAGCCCTAACTATCCCCTCTCTGCAGCTTAACCCTAACCATTCCCTCTCTGCATCCTGACCCTAACCATCCCCTCTCCGCAGCCTAACCCTAACCATCCCCTCTCCGCAGCCTAACCCTAACCATGCCCTCTCTGCATCCTAACCATCGCCTCTCCACAGCCTAACCCTAATTGTCCCCTCTCCGCGGCCTAACCCTAACCATCCCCTAATCCCAGCCTAACCATCCCCTCTCTGCCGCCTAACCCTAACCATCCCCTAATCACAGCCAAACCCTAACCATCCCCTCTCTGCAGCCTAACCCTAACTATCCCCTTTCCACAGCCTAAACTTAACCCTCGCTTCTACCCAGCCTAACCCTAACTGAAGAATCCAGCAGGCATCCCCATCGCACGCAGAAATGTCGATCA
The DNA here is from genome assembly GCA_011038615.1 of Limnodynastes dumerilii. Classification (NCBI taxonomy): domain Eukaryota; kingdom Metazoa; phylum Chordata; class Amphibia; order Anura; family Limnodynastidae; genus Limnodynastes; species Limnodynastes dumerilii. Next base: position 218,310 of record WWET01001539.1, on the reverse strand, counting down.
GGCATCCGATCCAGCGCTACAGTAAATCTGCCGTCTCCTGTCTGTCGAATTGGTAAGTATCAGATACGTGATCGTATCCCGCAATGTATAACCAACAGCGCCTATTGTATGTATTGGTTTCTTCTGTGTATCCGCACCACGGTGAACAGCTGTTCTAAAAAGCTCCATCAACCTGGGAATAAAATTTAATGCATTTGTTTTTCCTATGCCGGGAGACTTGACAGTTAAATACTGCATGATATTTGAAAGACTGTGACAATCTTGTGCAAGCCCTCCTGGGTATTTCCATCTTTACGGCGTTCACAAAAATCTATCAGAGAGCAATATTTTAGAACGTTAAGACGGCGTGCATTGTTCCGCCAAAGCGACACTTCACGCCAAGCATCTGATTTAATGTTAATGAACTTGTCCACTTGAGGTCTGCTCATTGTAGCAGGGCTGCAAATCTGGTGTTGCGCAGTTGTAAACATTAAAGTTATTACAGTAATTGTAAATGACACTCGGAGCTGTAAACCAGCCTTCCTTTTAATACCAGACATTAAACAATTATATACCACTGCAGGGAGATATTGTAGGAAAAGTTTGGACATGTAAACTTTTGTTATAGGATGAGATTTTTTTTTCAAGTGTAACATAAATAAATAGTTTACGATTTCACAATATAATGATGTAGAATGCCCTGAATAATGATGCCTTAGTAGAGTCCTTTAAAATAAATTAAATGGCAAAAACAGAAACTAACGGGGTCTAATACTTTGTCCTCACTGTCCCCGATTCACATCTGAGCGTATGGCAGCTGGCGGGACGTATCATTGTGGTTATTTTTAGCATTACGCAGAAATGAAGAGCCCGCAGTCACGGCTGATTCAGATCATAGCGCAAACCTTGTGTAAATGCAGTCATTTAGACCGCCTATATGCAATCTACGTAAGGAAAAGATACGCAGATTACGTTAAACATTTACTGCATGCGCAGTAGTAAAAATCGCTAAACACCGCACGTATATGTTATATGTCCAGTAGTCTGAATACGGCCCAGTGTAACAGCCGCCAGGGCCGCCATCAGGGGGTACAGTGGGGACTACTTTTCCGGGGCCACTGATGGGGCCCGCCTCATTAGTGGGCCAATGCGCAGGGAAATTGTTCCTTGTGCACCGGCCAGCTGTCAGTGCAGGTTTGCGGGGCCCCACCCCATGTAATGTCACCAATGATGTCACATAGAGGGCATCCCGGATGTTTCCCGGGCCCCACAACGACGGCCTTGTGTACAGAGTTCTGGACACTTACGTGTCAAAATACCTACCTTAAGTTCTCTGCATGGATCCGCGTTCAGACTTCAGGGCTGATTCAGAGATCCGGTTTTTTTATGTACGCAATTATACGCATGGCCGGAGCAAGGAAACGCCCACCAACAACCCCGACACTCCCCTCTCACGGACGTGCGGTCGGAGACCCTAGATCACTCTGTTCTTTCCGTGTGTACTTCCGAGCGTATATGAGCTTCGTCCGTGCGTTTCTTTTTAACCACGCCTCCATGCATTCATTTAAATGTCCCCCCACCCACTTTTATGTAAATTTGTAAGTATGTATTTCTACGCCGCCCATCCGCACGTATATACCCAAGTGTGATTCACATTCCCGCGCCTAAAGCACTTAAGAGCGTATATTCAACGTAACTTACGTAAATAAAGTTAATACGCATGCGCAGTTGATCCGATCCTAAAAATACGCACGGAACTCCCTGTGAAAACGGATCTCTGAATACGGTCCTTCATGTGTACTTCATGCGGAAGTAGGTACCGCCGCCCTCTTTCCATCGTCTGCATGCCTATCCCCGCCCCCCTTGCAGGGATTAAGCACGTGAGTCTGCAGCGACACCCCCGAAACTTCCTATGTTCCGTACACTAGGAGATCCATTGCGTAACATCGGACGTGCAGACTTCCGGAAGCAGCTTACAGAAGTCAGGTTACGGAAATTAGGATCAGGCCTGAGTAATCCAATGAGTATTATTTATATCTATGACGCCTGATTTGATGACAGCCCCGATGTCACAAGGCCATTCAAATGTCAATAAATATAAGTCAATTAAAGGTGCAAAGCAGTAAAGAATAATCAGCAGGGCTGTCATGACGATGGCTATTTTTGTTGCCGTGTATTTCTTGCTGGGTTGAACTGAATCTTACTTATTACTTGCAGATAATTTCATGATGGTGATAGAATGCAGCAGCAGAATGCAATTATGTAGCAAGTAAATAGAGATCGGATGCTGTCACAATGGTCTTTGTTTGGGGCTAATATGAAAGTTCCCTAAATAGACAGAGTACATTTACATTTTTATTGGCTAACCAGATCTTGGCAATGCTTAATGAACTTCACCTTGCAATTTATTTTCAGTCACTCTGACCCTCCCCTGTGACTCCATTTCATTTAGAAAAGTGATTCTACATCATCGACGCTGGCATTATTTTATAGAGAATCTGCTATATTCTTAGAAAGAGATAGAGAAAGCACTAGCAATATGTGCAAAAATCATTAGTGCTCTGTTTTACTGTGTTCATGTACCAAAATGAAGAAAGCTAAGTTAAACCATGTTGGTACAACTTACCATGATGGGGGAGGGGGGTGTAACATGTGGATGGCTAGAATCCCTGTTGGATATCTCCAATGACATTGGCCCAGATCCAGAACAACGCTTCTGTGCGAATTTACGCCTGGCGGACACGTAAAATCGCGATTTTGTATGTACTGCACATGTGCACGACATGATACGCTACATAATGTAACCTAACTCTTTGCGTATTGGCCATTCACGTATTGCGTAAATTTCGGACGTGTGGGGGTGACAATTTTAAGTGAGACAAAAGTTTGTCTAAATTATGCAATGTAGGCGGGGGTTTTCATTTAAAGTGTACAGTATGGGCGTGCTTAGCTGCGCCGTAGTAACGCTGGAGGGGGCGTTCCCCAGCGTTACTATGTTCAGGTTAGTGTAAGGAGGCGGGGGGAGGGAGGGTAATGAGGCTGGGAGGGCGGCGTTATCGTAGTAACGCCACCGTCCCAGCGTAGTTACACTCCCTTACGCTGGCTGACGTTAGGGTAGCTTTCAGCCGGCGTAAGGGAGTGTAAATACGCTCCAAGCAGGGGGAGTGTCGGGGGAGTGAGCTGCTGTTACGCTGAGCTTTAGAACGCTCAGTGTAACAGTGTAGGTCTGGATCAGGCCCATCATGCGTAACTTCAGCGTAAATATGAATGAAGGGGGCGTGTCTTCCATATGACACCCCGAAATATGCTTTGTGGGTGGAGGGAGACATTTAAATCGTACAGTATCGGCCGTATTAGTCCGTTACATCCGTCAATCCATTACGTATGAGCGTTCTTACGCTTGGAAAAGTTAAGGTAGGGTTTGGCAAAACGTAAGTGAGGGGAGTGCATAGTACATACGACAGCGTAAATGCGCCAACTGACATAAAAAGAACTTAGGTCTGGATCTGGTCCCTTTACTGTAACATTGATGCCTTCCCAGTTATACAGTGTTTTAAATGTCCTTCTTTTTTACATAAACACCTATGAAGAAAGTGTTTCTGTACAGCATTGTCCCGGGTAACTAACTTGTTCAGATATCATCAGCAGAGGCCAAAGAAACCAAGCTTTGATTGGCAACTGGGACAGAATGTCATTGTAGAAGTATAGGTTAATGTATTAATGCTTAGAGCCAACATCCCTTCAGCAGCCGAATGTCAGGCCCAGCGTGGAATAGATGTCTGAAGGCTAAATAGTACCTTTAAAAGTCACAATGATTAATATTCAATGCAAAAGTGCTTCATAGACGCACAGAGCTTAATACAATACACATCTCACTAAATGAAAATTGCATAAATACAATGTAGTCTCTGAAGATAATTATTGCAGATAATTTCTGTTGTTTTATGTTTGTTATTTTTTTTTTCTCTACACCCATTTTATGTCTTTGTAAAGAGGTTTAATATATGCAAAGTACCCATTTTGCACTTAGGGGAATACAGCGGATTAATGAATAGAGAACATAAAAGAAGGATAACTGGAAACTGTGAGTAACCGCTATGTAAAAAAAAAAAATCAGCATAATTAACAACTTAAAGCTAGAATATGCTGGCAAACTATGGGAATGTAAACATCGTCCCCTGTAAAAATAAAATTGGTTGTTACGAAATGAATGCAGTCCTGAAAATCCATTGTGCATCTAGACGACTTGCGGTTCTACTTGTAAAATGCTGTTGTTTGGTCTGTGCTCGGGGGCCTAATTAGAAAGACTTTAATGGAATGAGAATTTCTTAATCATTTAACCCTCTGCTAAACTTATGCTAAAAACTTCAAGAGTGCTAATTAGAAAACCACAGGAAAACAAATCAAAGCCAATATTTATACTCCAAAAAAGTCAAGTTTTGATCTCTGTTATAGTCATTACATTGTTATCGGATGAAAACTTGTGTTAAAATACCAGTACTCCATCATAAGGGGGTATCGTTACTGCTGGGTGAGACTGTGGAATGGTACAGAAAGAGGATTCCTATTTCTCTTATGCGCACAGCAAATGTCTAATAGAATGCAGGAAAGGGACGAATTATATTTCCAAAAATGTTCCATAGGCCCAATGGACCGGACCCAGAAGTAATAACGTTAGAGGACTTACGACGCACCCAATTTGTGACACATATTACTGTAGCGTGCCTGCAGAACTCAGTTCCGTACATTTACAGGTACAATGAAGGAGCCGACCCTTCAATTATGTCTGCCGTACCCCGGCATTTATATTAAGTGTTGGAGGAGGGGAATGCCAGGTACGCAATGATTAGTAAGGGCACTGATCAAGATCTAGGAGAGGGTAAAGGTTAGGGTAACACAAGACAAATTATACGGAACAGATCATATATATCCCCGCTGGCTGGCATGTATATGTCCTTGTTGTATTCAATATATGATGCTGCAGAAATGCTGTACATGTGAAGAAACTGCGGCTAAGTATTCTTATTTTATAAACTTATTTGTTTGTGCTGCTATCCGTTATAGGAAGACTGGATTGATATAACTTTGTATTATATGGTGACACACATGGTGGATGTTCTTATTATTACACGCTACAATAACTTTGACCATATTGATGTGGGGTCTGTTAAGCAGTGTAAACTTTAATGTTTATTAGGCAAATGCACTGGCGACATAATGGATGATTATATATTTCGCTACTTTTTAACTATATTGCTATCTTTTTAAGATGAAATTTAATAAAGAATGTTAGTTTTTAATCTGAGACTGCTTTTGTTTATATGGTGTGCACTAAGAGTGTTCTAGATCAGGGGTTCTCAACCCATGGTACGCGTACCTCTGTCAGTTGGTACGCAGCAGGCAGCCGCAGCGGTCCTCTGGCTGGAACACTGTAATGTTGTTTAGTATAACAGTGCTGACTTAAGCTGATTTTTACTCACTTCTGGCACTGCAGGAAGAGGATCCACAGAGCTGAAGGAAGGAAGTGCAGGAGGCTTAGTTATGGTGCTGGAGCAGGTAAAGTAAAAGAGGTGGAACTGGAGTGTGCATTGTGTGGAGAGGGACATGCGTAATATGGGGGGGAAATGTGTAATATGTAATGCGGAGAGGGATATAAAAGAAGGGCAGAGGGGATGGTGTAATGTGTGGAGAGGGATGTATATATGAGTAGGAGAGTGTAATGTGTGGGAAGGGATATACGAGTAGGGGGGTGTAATATGTGAAAAGGGAGATGAGTAGGGAGGGTGTAATATGTGGAGAGGGAGAGGCCAAAAGTGAGAAATGTGAAATTTGTCATGAGGAGAGGAATATAAAAGAAGGGGACGGGGGATGGTGTAATACGTGAAGAGGGAGATAAGAGTAGGTGGGGTGTAATATGTGAAGAGGGAGATAAGAGTAGGGGGTTGTAATATGTGAAGAAGGAGATAAGAGTAGGGAGGGTGTAATATGTGGAGAGGGAGATAACAGCATTAAGGGTATAATTTGTAGAGAGGGATATAACAGAGGGGGATGGATGGTGTAATGTGTGGAGAAGGATGTAAGAAGAGTATAATACATCATATGGGGAAAGGTATAATATTTCCAGGAGAAGTGTAACATGTAATTTGGGGAGTAGGATGTATCTGAATGGGTGAGGTATAATAAATAATATGAGAAGTGGAAAATTCAATCTTGAGCCTAAAATTAACCTGAACTGAGCCTTACATATAAATATTACGCTAATTGTTATTGCTATTTTAGACTCAGTAAATGAATCATTTTTGCAAAGTGGTACTTCACCTGGTTCCTTAGCGGGTAAGGTTGAGAACCCTTGCTCTAGATTGTGTTTTTCTTTGTGTATAAAAATCAATAAAAAAAACACTGAATTAAAAAAAATAAAAAGAGTGCTCTAGATATATATGTCTGTTCTGTTGTCTTGTGTTTCATACATTTTTGGACCACGGTCGCACCCTTGGTATGGGAAATATGTATTATATGCTTGTGCAAATCCTCTTTCTTGCTAAAGGTTCTGGTAAAAAGTTTACCTGTCACCAGAGAAATTTTCAGGAATCCGGGAGACGCAGCACTGCCGCTCTCTAAAATGGAGACTGCCATTCAATGGCGGTACGATGGTCTGTTGGAAAGCAGATCATTGTGCCGCCAAACCACATCCGCAACATTCACCTTGGCTGCTTTGTGCCCATACACTACGTGCAATACTTGCATATTCATTAAAAAGTCCAGTCATCCAGAGGATCACATTCAGCCAGTTCACGATTTGCGAATGCATGTATGGCTCTAATGCATGTATGGCTCTAATGTATGTATGGCTTGAACGCTGCCGAGTGACTTATGTTGTGTTTCTGGGTCAGCCCCATAGCGGATATCTAAAAATACCTTTCACCAAATTAAGTCTCTCTCTCCAAAGTGACAAGGATACTTCAACTGAAGCAGCAACATAATGGTTCGTAAGTATCACAAAGTATGTCCTTGAGACATGATCCAGAGCAAACAGAGGTCTAAGGAACGTTTTTAATAGGTGATAAATAAGGATTCTTCCTTAGAACTTCTATTTGTTATGAGGGTTGCACACCGAGGTGTGGAGTCTAGAGTTTTGCTGAACTAAGATGCTGTTGTGTATTGTCAGGAGGCATACAGCATATAATGAAGTCCAGCATATGAACAATAATATCCAAAGTCCCAGGTCACTAGATCTTGCTAACACATGTTTTCTGTCTGATCACCGGCCACTAGATGGTGTCTGTTTCCCCCGATCCATAATACACACTGGCTATTTAAGCTCTAGTCCTCAACACTAAAGCTGGCCATACACTAGGCAATTATCGGCCTGATCCCCCAATTATCGGGTGATCGAGCAAATAATCGCTCTAGTGTATGGTACAGATCAATTTTTGAAACGCCAAATAAACGCACCAGAAACGCTCTGGTGCGATTATTTGATCATTTAGCATGTTTGATTTAAATCGGGAGAAAGCTCCCGATATTTTAAGGGAACCAATCAGCAAGCTGAATGGCTCCCTATTGTTCTGATCTGCTGCTGTATATCTATGTACAAAGCTGCTCTGACAGCAGTGAAGGTAAACTTTAAAGATGTCAGAGAAGCATAGTACATAGAGATACAGCAGCGGCTATTACATGCAGTAATACAGATAAGAATCAGCCGAATCCGCGCTTCACACAGCACGTTTTCAGCTGATCCCTGTCTGTACTACTCTTGTAATAGCCGCTGCTGTATATCTATGTGCTATGCTGCTCTGACAGCTTTAAAGCATACCTTTAAAGCTTTAGAGCATCTTTGTACATAGATATAGAGAGTGCTCTCCCCCTCCCCTCTTCTGCTAGGATTATTGGTCCCAGCAGAGGAGGTGTATGGCGCCGATAATGGGACACCCCCCCTGCTGAGACCGATAATCGTGCTAGTGTATGGCCAGCTTTACTCAAGGCTGCATCCTACTAGCAATATCACAAGGCTCTTTAAGCGTATCATTCCAGACCTCTCAACTGCCGGCATTTTACATTCAACTCTGAAAACTTAAGACAGGGCACGGCTATGGAAATTCTGTTGGTGTGAGGAGATTGCGTGGATATCATGGTCCTAAGATCATACATCTCCACACATCATTCACTCGCAGATCCCGATAACAAAGAATGCAGCAGTGAGGATGTGGTCACATGACATCAAAATGAAGAATTTTAGGGAATTTTCTAATTCATATCATCAGCAGCTACTTACAAGATGCAAGCCTGGGAAAGCACATATGCTGGGCGCAAAATGGAGTGTGGGGCCCCGTAGCGAATGGCCCTATTTTGAAAGGGCTATTTTCTCCCAGCAAGTTCAGAACTGGCTAGGATTTCGATTGCTTATGTCTTGATGAGGCATAGTAATCGATCCCCGGAGCACCGAACACAGTGCTCCGAAAAGTGAGTTTCCCCCAACTCGCTCCCTAACGCAAACCCTATGTCCCCCCTGCAGCCTAACCTTAAGCCCCCGCCCCACAACCTAACCCTAAATATCTCTTGATGCTGCCTAACCCTAAGTCGGCGCTTCCAAAAGTGAATGGGTGAGTATGCGAATTGCATACTCACCCATTTATCAAAAAAAAATTCTGAGAGGGCTTGCATTTTAAATAGGGACAGCCGAAAAACAGCTATCGGCTGTCCCTAATTCGCAATGTGAGCCTTCGAAGCGGTGACTCACAACCGGCAAAATGGACTCCCGATGACTCCTTCATGTAAATCATTGTACACTGGTTGGTCACTTTTATGGTGATTTTTCGGTGTGTTTTCTCTTTTGGACAATGTAGAACCAAGAACGTAGAAGATGAATGGTGGATCCACTTAATGTGTCCCATAATGGCTTCTTCAGTGTCAGTGCCCCACAGTTTTAGAAAGAGGTTATCATCAGAAAATGTAAAGAATGCTCCTTATTATAGCAAAACGCGGCGATCCGATAAGGAGTCAATACTGCAAAAGTACTACTACCGACCTGGAATTTAGCTAAATAAAACCAAAGTGCAAAACCCTCTAACTTGCCCTAAGGGGCTAAATGTGATGTAATAACATTTTCTGCGAGCTAACTGGAATCTTGGAGTACTTAACAATTCCCAGAAGCAACATTGCAGAATTAATTGCTCAACATCTGCAACATTCCACTGGCTCTCACTGTTATCCTAATAATCATTGCCAAGTTTAAAGTTCAAATACTTGCAACAGTACATTATTTAAAAAAAAAGACTAAGATTTGTACTTTGCTCCTTAAATATAATGGCTATTGTTGCAATTAAATATTTTAAAGAATAAAGCTATGTTGAATCTGAGATATGGCAGTAAAGTGCTTCTGTAGCAATTTCCTTATATGGAGCATTCTGATTCTGTTTTTAAATTCAGTAACACTATATCCCGTCCCCTTCCTTATGCTCCTGAACATTCCATTATTCCTTTAATGGTAATGCAAATACATTACACTATATTACAAATGGCACTTTTACAAATGTCGGGGTAGATCCAGAGCTACGTCCGTCTTCCATAGACAGACGTAATTCAATAAACAATAGCTACTGCGCATGCGTAGTAGCTATTGTACGTAATCTGCGTATCGTTTCGATACATAGATTGCGTATATGCGGTCTTTTATTGAAATATGTCTGTCTATGGAAGACAGACGTAGTTCTGGATCCGGCCTGTCATTTGTAATGAAGACAAATCAGTTGAGTTTATTACGGAGTTGAACACTTTTGCGAGCCCTTGTATATATATATATAAATAACCTGAAAAGAAAGCCCCATTAAGAGACTCTGTATAGTGTCAGTATAAGGAAAAGGTGTTCTTAAGTCAATTTGAAAGTAAAAAAAAAAAAGATCAATGTTAATATGTTCTAATCACGTGGCTGAAATACGGCTGGTCATGATATTTATAATCATAAAAGTAGAGAGTTCAGCTGAGACCGTTCACATTATTTACAAATATTCAACCCTCTGGCGGTGTCCCGCAATGATCTGCGAGATGGTTACAGACACTGGGCCAAATCCTGACCCCGCACACTTTATATGCGTACAGGGGTCCCCACTGTCACATACAGTATTTGCCTACTCACCCATTCATTTTCGGAAGCGCCGGCGTCGGACCACCGGAGAGGTGAGTAACCCTCTCTGGGGACTTAGGGTTAGGCTGCGTGGGGGCAGACTTAAGGTTAGGCTGCAGGGGGGAAACTTAGGGTTAGGCTGCAGTGGGGGAGATAGGGTTAGGCTGT
>WWET01001539.1:109601-130222 GCA_011038615.1 Limnodynastes dumerilii | reverse complement strand
CTTCTCTGTGGGAGCAGTCCTAACTCTAATATTAACTCTAAATAGAGCCCTAACTTTAGGTCAAATTTCCAATTTCTTTCCAAACTGAGAACATACCTCATGGAGTCTCCCTAGTTCTCCAAATGCTCCTCTGAGACCACAGTTTGTAAAGTTACTTTACAAACTGATTTGTATGCAGCAGCCTCTTTTTGGATATTGTGTTTTAAAGTCTCTCTGAGATCACAGCTGTGAGGGGGTGTGGTCTCAGAGGAGCATTTGGAGAACTTGGGAGACTCCATGAGGTATGCTCTCAGTTTGGAAAGAAATTGGATATTTGACCTAAAGTTAGGGCTCTATTTAGAGTTAATATTAGAGTTAGGACTGCTCCCACAGAGAAGCCTTGATGTTGGCGGAGCAGCTTATCAAATTTCTGCAGATTAAATAAAATAATTCTCAGATTTTTATTTTAAAGATAGAAGTTCATGATTAGTAACTGAGTAATGGCTAGAGTGCCAGGCCATGTCTGGCCATGTCTGTTGTTATTCTTCACAAGGGATTCTTCTGTTATGGCTTGCTTCACTGGACAGCACAGCTCTTTGGATCTCATATTGAGAGTCGACAGCAACAGATTTCAAATGCAAATGTCTCACCTAGAATCAACTCCAGACCTTTTACCTGCTTAACTGATGATGAAATAAGAATAGCCAATTGGCCACATCTAATGTTTTTGCTATCTCTCTGATGGGTTTGTTTTGATTTTTCAGCCTAATGATGGCTTGCTTCACTGATAGTGACAGCTCTTTGGATCTCATATTGAGAGTCGACAGCAACAGATTTCAAATGCAAATGTCTCACCTAGAATCAACTCCAGACCTTTTACCTGCTTAACTGATGATGAAATAACGAGGGAATAGCCAACACCTGTCCATGAAATAGCATAATAAAAGATCACCATTTGAATAGTATACAGTCTCCTGGAGTGCCTCTTTTCTCTTTGGACATGTAATTACATATGTGATGTGCACCCAGAGCAAGCTATCCACAGCAACCTTGGAGTGCCGTGTGTATATATATATATAGACATACAGCATTATAGTAGATACTGTTCACTTTCTTGGCAAGATAAAAACTAAATATGTTGTATTTTATGGTTGTGAATAAACAAGGATCTTTTAGCCTTATGGTTTTGGCCAGCCTATGTACAGTGTGTAAAAGGTGTATACTGTTATTGTTATGTTTTAGGGTATGTTTGATCTTGTGTAATATTATTGGTTATTGGTAGAGAACCAGGGAGAGCCCTAACATTGCCACCATTGTGTAATCACTATTTGATTGATATGTAAACATGGTCTATCTGGAGATAGTGGATCGAATTCACAATTAAGTGTGTGAGCCATAGGTTGGATACGCATGTATTCGCACCTCCTTCTCCGGTCCCCTCCACCGCCCCGTCCCTGTTTTTAAGTGCCTAATGACACTTATGAGTGCCATGATGAGTAAACCTGCTCAGTGCGCAAAAATGTAGAAATACGCACCAAAGAAGCCTCTGCTTCTTAGGTGTGAATCAGGGCCATTATTTTAAAAATTCTCTCTAGTTCTTAAGATAATGGATATAATTAAAAAGGGAACATACCCATTAAACATGAATATGGAAATCTACATAAACATTATAGAAGGTGAGACACATGATTAATCTAGGTGTTTACTCCATAGTCATACTAGGATATTATATCGAAAAACACAGAATGGAAGTTGCTCAATCAACTTATAGGTATATGTTAAACAGGTGCGTGAAAGGCCGGGGGTTAATCTGCTTGCCACAGAAACAAAAGGAAAAAATAGCGGATCACATGTGGCACACTGCCATAAACCAGTAACAAACTCTACTGTTCTATCCATAAAATAAAACACAGAAATGTTTGTTACACATATTTGCGCAAATCTGCGATAAGCCACCAGCCACCGTCAAGGCCTTTTTTGTATATGGTGGTCCTAACAATGAGAGTGGCTCTACCAATAAGAGTCCCAATGTTGGGTCACATATATATGTTTATAAATTGAGAGCCAAACTTACCTAGGAGAGCCCCCTTAAGGTCTCCAAAGCTCCCCCTCACAGCTGCTGCTCCCAGACATGCCCACAGACAGTATGAACACAGAATGGAAGTTGCTTAATCAATTTATAGTGACATTACTAACTGGAGACATCAAGGTTTTCCTAATCAGGTTATTAACACCTATACTCAGTCAGAAAAACTTCTACTTATATTCCTGACTTATTACAGAATCTGGAGAACAGCAGTTTTTTGACTTAGGAAGAAGAATATTGAGTGTAGCAATATGTCCATCAAGTTTATAAAGTGATTAAAGGCCTGGCACAAAGTGCTATATTGGGTCTAGATCTAACCCAGGACAAGTACATCAAACGTTCAAAACCTACATATAGGTCCCCTATGGTTTCGTGGGGTGTGGTTTGCTGCTTTGAAAATCTGTATTGTGACAGATTGATTTGAGTAGTCAGGTGCCGACTACTGTCCGCAACAGTCGGCCCTGAGAAGAGATAGCCCTTGCGATTGCACGATTTTCAAATAGCTGAACCCTAATCATCCTTTCCTGCGGCCTAATCCTGCACTGCTTGTCCCCCTGATTTTCCCACTGTACTAATTTAGGATTTTTAGCACCACTACTTGTCATATAGTGTTAGGAACCCGGACCACCTACGTCAGAATCCCTGATTTGGAAACCCAAATTTACGTTTACCTGGGGGCCTAGCAAATTAAATCCACATTAATATTCTAGCACCACCCACCTCTATTATGGTAAATCTCTATATTTACCCCAAATATTCAAACTGCCATCACGCGTTTTAAAAGGTTAACGCGAACCTATCAACAAAGTTATAACACACTTAGCAGAAACTATCACCCCATGACCTTATTTCTATAAATCCCCCTGTATTAATAAGCTCAGTTATTGAAATGACCACCTCGTGAGTTATTACCCTTATGAGTTACAGTAGCCAAAAGCAGTCAAGTTTTCTTCAGAGTGAGGCTTTCAGAACAAATATGAATAAGGCAAATTAAATGAAAGATTTATTCTACAAAAAGGTACAATACTATTACACAAAAAGAGATATTTAACAATAAAAAGTTAAAGGACTAAACAGAATAAAAGACATACAAGCAATATAAAACAAAAGGGAACAAAACAGAAAATAATCACCTGTGTTGTGTTTACTGAAATTAATTTTCTTGCATCCCCATAAGCCTGCTGAATGAGAGCCGAATCCATCTGACTAAACTACATTTTGGCAAACTAGCCTCCCTTTTGGGAATCACAAAGTACCACTGGAGAGAGTCAGATTTTTTAATCAGGGACCTAACTACATCTAAGAAAAAGAGATCAGCAAGACATGCTAAGCTCTGAAACTCCGAAATTAGATGCGAATGCCAGAAGTAAGGTACTTTTACAGAAAGAAATCCACCAGCTCAAAGGAAGAAAACTAGAGAGCATGCAAGATCAAATTAAGATCCCAGGTTTGCAAGGGGGAAAAAGAGAGAGAGAGACAGAGACACAGAGAGAAAGAGAGAGAGAGACAGAGATCACCACATCAGCCTCATCCTCTTCCTTATAAAACGGGTTTATTTTGCACAATCAATTTGCAAGATCCCCCACAAAAATGTATACAAGTTATCCCCTACTATTGCCATAGCAATAGTAAACACATCCCTCCAATCAGATGTGGCAAGTGAGACCCGGGTTGAAAAACCCGGGTCGGCACCTTTCACACCACCACTTACCAGGGTCAGACATGGGAAAAACCCTTCTCTTTTCCTGTGTCTTAGTACTGGGTCAATAGACCTGGGTCCAGGACTCTGATGACTTTCACAACATCATTTAAGGCCAACAGTCTGAGTTTTTAGTGGTGATGTGAAGGAGGTATTACCAAGAGATTATTTGCTGGTGACCGGGGCTGCTACAAATCTCAGGTACTGGAGAGGTGTAGCTTATATCAAGTGGAAAGAGCTTTGCCAGAGATTCTCTGTAGAATCAGCTGGTAAGTGGAATAATTATTATTATCACATCTTCCTCCTAAGCACTCTGGAATATGCCGGCAGCCATGATACAGTGTGATTGAGAGGAGGACGTTAGTCATTAATATCCATCCTCATAGCTGCAAGTGCCCTATAGATTTGTTGTTACTGGGGGCCTCAGGATCATCGCCCTGGTCACCCTATAGTTAAAATACAGCCCTATTAAAAAATTCTGGTGCCAGTTTACGCTAAAAAAACCCACAAAAGAGCTGACCCCTAAACTTTAAGAGATTCTAATCTAAGGCCAGAGTCCAGACTGGTCTGAAGGAAACCCACCATCTGATATAAACACACCAAATTCTGTGTCATATAAGCAGACATCGGTTTACAGACTTTGAGCATAATCTTGATAGAAAAAAGTTCTATAGCGCTACAAACTCTAAAGTAACCTGTAGATGGGTTCCTGGAGTGGGAATCCTAGTTGTCCCATGGATAAACGATGTATTCAGATTTCCGGATGTAGGTATAGCAATATATAGCAATAAATCTGAATACAGACTTTGAGCATAGTTTGAATAAATGCCTCCGACAAGCTTTTTGCTCACAAAATATGGGATTCAAGAGCCACAATGTTAAAGAAAATCCAGTAAGGTCTTGTTGTAGAAACAGTCCCTGGCAAATTGCAATCTAATAAAATAAGAAGTACTTAATCCTATTAATCTGGGAGCATAGAAAAAGGAGGAGAGGCTTAAACCAGACTGCTGAGCCACCAGACTAGATTTAGTATTCACCAATGTGAAAATAAAATGTAACGAACAGCAGATATATTTTAAATATTTATTAATAGATGCATAATGTCCAAATAAAACAATATATACCAATTAAAACAAAAAAAACACATATAGAACAAACAATGTAAGGAATGTATGTTCAGCTGAGCCCCTGTGCCCTGTATCGCTAAAGAGGGCAATGTGAGCATATACACTACTAATGTCAGCATTGATAGTTCAACGGACTTCTTACAGAATGCTGGAAATAAGAATATGCACGTCTCTGTACGAAAGGATTCAAATGTTCCTCATTAGATAGCACTGCAGATGGTTTAAAGGGGATTAATAATGACAGTATAATAGGTGGTAGCTGTTTTGTCTGAAATAGACTGTACAATGTTTCCACCGTAGTATATGTTCAGGTGCCTCATTAATCAGACAAACAAGAGGAAAACGGAGTTCCGTGACAGTGCTCGTCTCAGATTAATTCTCTGAGACGTAAATGTATTGTGAATACTCACAAGTCAATCAAAGACTACAAATGTGCAGTCCAGGAACGGAGAAGATTCCTTCCTGAGAGCAAGACAGATGTGAACTCCCTGGAGGCCAACCGGGGTTCGTGCTCTGAGGACCGAAGACCGCTGCACAAGGGGGAGTGACGATCAGCTGTTTCTCACACACATGGTAAGTATCAATTCCTACTGACGTGTTTCGTCCTATCACAGGACTTTCTCAAAGCGTAATGTTGAAACTATGTGGTCTGGCCCCTTATATTCGAAGAACACAGGTGGACGCTAATTAATTGACCTTCCACAAATCTTTATATCTTTATATCATTGTTTTTATAAGTGTACATCCGTTACTCATATGCGAAGAAGTGGGGCCTTAATAGGAATGGGTGGCTATAAAAAATACACAATAAAACAAAATTCTCTAACGTTCGGTACAGGGCATTTAAAGTGACAGAGACAATTTCATGAAGGAGATATATAGCATATAGTGTCCCGTTAAAATCAAATAAGCTTAATAGCATTGTAAATTAGTCAAGTATATATTGCTATAAGTATTGGTAAATTAATATACAATTGTATCAAGATTAAACTTCATATAAACAAATACATAGCAATAATAACTATAACCATCCGATTACAATGAAAAGCACTATTACATAATATAAGATAATGCAATTAGATGCAAGAAGATTTTTTCGCAATGATTAGTAATAATATTATATATATATATGGTGATTTAATAATAATAAGTAACCTTTCCCCTTGTATATTGACCAATATAGGTAGATAATAGTATTAATTTTATTTTGTACAATTATTACTCGAAAATTTAGATTAACAAAAATCACTGAGGCTAATAGCAAATAACAAATATCTAGCTTTCACTTCTATAACAAACCGCCAATGCAGTATAAGTGTCAAATAAAATGTTAATGTAAATCATTCATTACCATATAAAGTATTAATTAGATAATAAGATAATGATTTGATAGTGATAATACCTTATATAAGTCTATGGAACAGAGTGACATAAAATGTATTCATAATTATAAATCTGTGTCTTTCACAACTTTCATTAGAAATGATTTGGTAGTGATGATACCTTAAATAGAGCTACAAAACATAGTGACATAAAATGTTATCATAATTATAGGGCTGGGTCTCTCACAACTTTCAATAATTCATTATACCCAGAAATTATGATGGACTAAAAAAATGAAAATCATGATTGTGTTTATTATAGATGACAATAACACTGAGAGTCTGATGACTTGTGAAACACTAATTCAAAGGTAATAGAGTAACCAATTTTAACCTCCTTCAGTAGCCTGTATCTCTGAATTCCACTACATCGTTTAGACCATCAGATACTAAAGTTTGTAGTTTGAACGTCCAAAATGCTTCTTTTTGGCATAGTTTAGTGTATCTATTCCCCCCTATCGGTTAACGCAATATGGTCGATACCACATACAGTGATCAAATTAGGGTTATTTTGATGAAATTTGGAACAGTGTTTGTATAGAGTATGTGTATTAAAAATGTGTATTTAAAATCTTATATTAAAGACACTATGCACTTTCTCAACTTTATTAAGGATATTAAATGGGATCCCACCTATTCTTTTAGATGTCTAAGCACTTTACACAACTTTAGTACCTGATGATCTAAACGATGTAGTGGAATTCAGAGATATAGGCTACTGAAGGAGGTTAAAATTGGTTACTCTATTACCTTTAATTTCTGGGTTTAATGAATTATTGAAAGTTGTGGGACTTCCGGTGAGCGCCACCCAAGATGGATGTGTTTTGAGGAGCATCCTCGTCTGTCTGCCAGAATCTACTGACATCGACTGAGTTAGCGAGTGAAATCCTGCTCCACTTGTGCGGCAGAGTAGCGAGGATAAGAGCAGGCAAGAGGGGCGATTTATCCCTGGCTCCCTGCACCTTTACCACTGGAAGTTTAGCCCAACAATACTGCGGGCGCCAGGCAGCGGCCATTGCCACATGGTGCGCTAAGGCCTGCACGGGAACACGTTACTATACTACACAGGCCTACTACCCAAAGGACACCCTGAGATACTATATGAGGCGACACTCTTCCCTGTAATAACCAGAGACGGTGACGCGCCTGTTTTCCGGAGACAAGAGCTTGGTCGGGAGGAGATCTGACTCGCGCAATTGCAGGGCCTGGGCGCGGGGAGTGCCTGTCAGCCGAGCTGTTGGAAAAACACGAAAATTATAGCTATCCAAGCCCCAACAACTGTTTTACAGTGCTGATTGCGGCCACTGACCTAGCAAAGGTTGTGGGGAGCTGTGGAGGACTGAGGTGGACCCCATCGGACACATAACACCGAGAGAGCTTACCCATACGGCCTACAGCCAGCTAAAGCCAACTCTGGATTCCACATGCACTCTGGCTTGGCCGCCATCTTGTGGATTGCACTTACCTTGCACTCTTTATCTGGATTTGCTGTATCCCTGGCCGGTCCGCAGACTACTTAGCACGAAGGTCAGAGTGGTGCATTGGGACAAGACACCCTTACTGCTGGCGGGAACTTTTCCTGCCCCCCAGACGCTAGAGAAATCCCCTCAGCCTTCTCTTCATCAGATGCAGACTACTGACCGGAGGTTGGATCAGACCGAACTGACGGCTGCTGCACTGAAATTACCCGCGGACAGGGTTTCCTACACCACTGAGCTTGGGGCTTTGCAGGTGGATTGACCTGCGGCGAAGTATATTAAAGGTACAAAAAGACACTGCTGACACTTACAGGAGGGCGACGGGGGTCCCAGGATAGCCAGCCACATTCTTATGCCCTGGTGTACGGGTGAAGCAGACATTAGTCACTAGCAGGCGAGAACAACATTGGAATCTAGCCACATAGGCACAAGATGACAGGGGTTATCACAAGCACAGAAATAATAGTGGAGAGATCCTGTCACACGGGAACACAGGGGCCTCAAGGGCAGCACCTCTTCCCCATTGACCGCTGAGAACCCTGATCCTGTAAGAGTCGGTAGATATAGAGGCCTTGGACTCCTCTAGGGCTCCTGCAGCAGATCGTGCAAATCAGTAGAAAACCTGAACATACCTGGGACTGTAATATCCAGAGCTCTTGTCTTAGGGGTATTGGTTGTGAGTATCCTGTGACTTTACCCACAAGCACAGTTAGTAGATGTGTATGGAACGCTTTCTATCTTTACAATAATAATCTGGACAGTTCAACAAGTTACAGGCATTGGGCTGGATCCAGACCTTGTTAAGTGCATTAACTTAGTTACACCTGGGCTAAACCATGTTGAATTCAGGGGGAGTCAAGTTAATTGTATACTTTGCATGCAGGGATATATCTTTAAATTGCTTACTGCACACAGATATACTGGAATGTTAACTGGCCATGCACAGATATTTTTCTTGTCATTTATAACAGCCATAGTGATATAACTTTGGTGAGGTGGCATATCTGCAGTGTCATTTAGCTTTTTGGGGTAGATCCAGAACTACGTTTGCCGTACATTATTTGCGTAGCGTATTTTCGTGCGCGTAAATTCGTTACACTCCCCTCTGCACACCCCTTGAACGTACGTATTTTGTTAAGATACGCTTTTCAAACCCTACCTTAACTTTTTCCAACGTAACCGCAGTCATACGCACACGTACGTATGGGCTAGACGAATTTACGTAGCTAAGCACGCCCATGCTGTACACTTTAAATATTTTGGACGCACGTAAAATTGGCACGCCCACACGTAAGTATTTACGTGACACATACGTGAATGGCCCATACGTTCACAATCACGCTACGCTATTGAGCGTATTTTCTATGGTGCGCATGTGCAGTACTTACAAATACGCAATTTTACGTCTCCGCCACGCGTAAATTAGCTCCGAAGCGTTGTTCTGGATCAGGCCCATTATCTGTAATACTCCATTCTGCGTAAGGGACATCTTTCTGTTTGCTAAGTGTAATTTCTCTATACTGTAGGGGAGGTATATCTTTTAATATCTTGTACTTGCTTACATATAGAATACTTGCTCTGCATGGTGCACCACCATATTTTGTCAACTATTGTATTCTCTTGGTATGAAAAGATACTTCTAGTGCGCTTAACAAAATGGGTAATACTATTAATACTAAGGGCCTACCATCCCAACCAAAAAATCATTCTCCACCTACTAAATTGCCATCTCAATCTTCTGGGGAATTAGAAATCCCAGTGATTTTTGATATCCAACCTCCCTCCCCCTCGTTTTCAAAAGAAACAGCAAAGAAAATCTCCCAAATTTTTCTGCCAGAAATTGATTTAGCTTTAGAGCAAAAATTAGATCAAATGTTTCTGAGCTTACAGGAGATGCTTTCGACAACAATTACGCAGGTTTACTCTAACACCAAACGAATTGATGCTCTTGAACAAAGAGTGAGTGACTCAGATGATATAGCAACCACACTTCAAAACACAGTGGTGGGGGGCGTGGTCTCGTCGCGGAGCTGTGCAGACGCACCTACACAGAGCTCTCCCCGCAATCCACCTTATCTTCTGCTTTGGGGACCCTGTTCCCCAATTACCTCCCACCAGCTGCGGTCCGGATCCCCCCTACAGCTTTCGGAGCCCGGAGCAAGTGCCCGCTGCACAAGTTAGGCGGTGCTACGGTGCCGTTGGTGATCTCGGGCCTACTGCCCGCCTGCAAGCCTGCCTGAGGCCCTGTGCTCCTCCGCTTCCAAGAACCTTGCCGGTGCCCTCTGGGCAAAGATAGACGCCTAGCCCCGCCTACGGGTCCAGCAATGCTTACCGCTGGACTCGGTTGGCGTTCCGCAGCACAGCCGTCGGCTCCCTGGTCCTTCACAGCACGGCGACGGTTCCCCGCGGCCATTTGTACAGTTGGCTCCCTCCACGAGGTAACCTTCAACGCAGGGTTTCCTGCTCATTCTGGTGGGCACAGAATCCCCTTTTTTCTCAGCCTGGAATCCTGGTGGTGCCCTCTCCCACTTTCCCTGCAGCCTCTGACTAGCACCAGCACTCCTGCTCTCTCTCACTGCCAGCCTCTGCAGTCCTTTCCTTTGGGATCCCTCTACACAGGACACTATTTACCACTTCCCCCATCTCATCTGACGGCCTGACCTAGGGGTTGGCAGCTCACTGCCAGTACCCATTATCTCTACATATCATTCCCTGTGGTGGCAGCTATTAATATCTCTACAAATAATCTTATAAGTGCCCTCAGACTCCATCATCTAATTCTAAATTGGGCATACCACTGGGTTTAGCTTGTGACCGTCTTCAACCACTGGAGGGCAGCACAAGCCTCACTAGTATATAAGTTCTGCTCTCTTTGCATGTCACCCCGGTTTGGCTGAACACAGATCTGGGCAAGCGATCCTCTGTTGTTTTCCACTGGAGGATAATACAAGTCCATTAACAGATTTCACCCCAACTCATAAGAATAGCTTTTCTGTATACCTGATCGCTATGCTGCACTGTTTTCACTAACGCCAAGAGAACCTGGTGGGACTAAACCGTACGTACTGAGAGAACCACACTGCGCACTTTTATCTCTATAACATCCAATACTACAGTTCATACTATCTCAGCTGTTAACATGTCTCACAGACAGAAAAAGCCGCCTCACACCCCAAGCATGTTCTCTAAGCGCAAGAAACAACCTTCTCCGTCGCCCCCCTCTCCTCAAGAGTCTCCTCAGCCTGATTCTGATAGCGAACCTCAACATCCCAGTATATCAGAGATCACCTCTCAAGTCAAAATTACTATCCAAACTGAGATCCGTGCCATGCTGGCCGAACTGCGCACTGAAATCGCTGCCATTGGCTCTCGCACTGACTCACTTGAAAAGAAAACATGACGAATTATGCACCTATCAAACACAAACAGAGGAAGATCTGGTTGCGATCCGTGCTGAGTTAGATTCCCTGAAAGAGCAACTTGAGGATCAAGAGAACCGCTCGAGGCGCAATAACCTCCGCATCAAGTATGTACCGGAATCCATTTCCAACTCTGACCTGCCTGAATACCTTGAGGGCCTGTTTAAGCACCTAGTCCCAACGGCCTCTAGTACAGACCTTCTTTTGGATCGAGCTCATCAGGCCCTCCGCAACAAACCCTCACCTGGACAGCCCCCTCGGGACATTATCATCCGACTTCATTATTTTGCAAGTAAAGAGCGCATTCTACAAGCTGCTAGGAACTCCCCTGCCATTGATTTCCAAGAGACTTCTCCACAAGTCTTCCAAGACCTAGCTCCTTCTACCCTGAAGAAATGCAGGGATCTGGCAGAGGTCACAAGAATCCTGCGCTCTAACAACATTCGCTACAGGTGGGGGTTCCCTTTCCAACTCATTTTTTCCCACTCGGGCAATACGCATGTGATAAAGACCCTGGACCACGGACTTCACATGCTTCGTCTACTTAGCCTGCTTTCGGATCCTGGGGACTCGGCACCCACCTCCTCGGGCTCCTCTAGAAGAAGACCGCCCCCACCTGAGTGGACCACTGCGTAGTTGGATGATGTATGCAGCATACACATGGACGGTTCTCACTGTCTGCATGTCACGATCCTGGTTTTCCAAGATCCCTGGCTTACTACAGTTACTGCGGTAGTCTTTCTGGACTTCTTGGACTTTTTGTTCCCTGGATCACGTGAGATTTTACCGATGTTAACTATGTATCCTTACCTTATACTCTCACATTCTTTCTAATGTTATATTTTATGCTATAGCTTGTATTGGTTTACTAACCCCCCCCTTTTTTTCCGCAGGTTTGTGGTTTAATGTTCCATTGTTATTTAATATGTATGACTGATTGCTATCATTCGCTCTACTCCTAGTCCCACCACGTTCTCTACCTTTCCCCTCTCACACATTACCATCATGTTTGCTTATCGCCTCCTCTGTGGGCAACCCACCCCCCGCATATTTCCGGTACTGTATTGGTACCTAGTCTGCTTTTCCTGGACCTTCCTCCGCAGTAGGAGCTCGGTCTCCCTCTATCCTTCCCCTACACACCCTGAAGGTGTACTTATCACTGTTTTAGCTTTTCTGACGTTTCATCCACCATGACACTTAAAATCCTATCTTTGAACGTTAACGGTCTTAATTCCCCATCAAAACGCATTTTAGCCTTACAGCAACTCAAACGTCACTCGGTAGACATTGCTATCTTACAAGAAACTCATTTTAAAATACCCCACCCTGGTCTGCAAAGTAAATATTTTTCGCAGGCTTTTTATGCTTCTACCGATTCGAAGCAAAGGGGCACAGCGATCTTATTCTGTCACAAAGTTCCCTTTTCTCTAATCTCCTCAACAGCAGATCCTCTTGGCCGATTTCTCATTTTAATTGGCTCTCTGGGTCCCTCTATTATCACAGTGGCTTCAGTTAACGCCCCCAATGTTGGCCAGGGTGCCTTCCTCACCGAGTTCTTCCAAATTTTGTCGCAGCTCACACAAGGTTATGCTATAATCGGTGGCGATTTCAATGCTTTTCTTGACCCGGCCCTAGATCGTTCAGCTCCGCTCCCGGCTCCGCCGGGATCCGTCCGCCTCTCCAAGACTCTTACTGTCACGCTCACCCGGTTTGACTTCTATGATTCGTGGCGCACCCTTTATCCCACCAGTAAACAATTCACTCATTACTCCTTCCCCCACGATACGCACTCACGTATTGATATGATCCTGGTAGATCGTAACCTCACACAGCACCTCGCCTCCGCCTCTATTAACCCGGTAGTCTGGTCTGATCATTCCTCCGTTTCCCTGATGATTGATCTATCCTCCACTCGCCCCTCGGTTTCTAAATGGCGTTTGGATGACTCTCTACTCCTTCCTCAAGCTCATGTAGACTCTATTGCTCTTGCTATCACTGATTACATTTCATTTAATTTCTCTCCCAAGGTCTCCCCGGCCATAGTCTGGGAGGCGCACAAAGCGTCGGTCCACGGTGCCCTGATTGCCCTAGCAGCTAACAAACATAAAACCGAGAAAGCGCGCATTCAAGCCCTGGAGACCCAGATTACCTCCCTAACAATCCGTTTCCAAAGATTTCCCAAGCGGAAGACCCGCATTAAATTATTAGCGTTGAAGGGCTAACTCCACCAGCTCCTTTCCAAAAAAGCGGCTAAAACCTTGCAATGGCTTAAGCAGAAATATTATGAGAAAGGGGACAGGGCGGACCGCTTACTGGCCCAGAAGCTGAGAGATAAACGTACCAGAAATCATATTGTTGCTATTAAGTCGCAGGAGGGCACCATGATCCATAACCCCAAGCAGATCGCTGACTCCTTTAAAGAGTACTACTCCTCTCTCTACAACTTAGCTCCTCATTTCTCCAGTACGACGATTCTAGCTTCTAAAGTCAGAGACTTTCTAAGCTCTATCTCCCTTCCAAAAATCACCCTCAAGCAAAAGTCACTTCTTAATAGGGCTATAACTTCCCAGGAAATTTTAGATACTATTAAGGAATTAAAAAACGCTTCTGCCCCTGGCCCTGACGGGTTTACCGCCATTTACTATAAGAAATTTGCAACACACCTTTTGCCTATGCTCCTCGCTTTGTTTAATTCCATTCTGTCCGGAGCAAAGTTTGACCCGGCCACCACGGGAGCAGAGATCGTAGTGATCCCGAAACCGGGAAGAGACCCTACCTCCTGCAACAACTATAGGCCCATATCACTCCTCAATGTTGATCTCAAGCTTTTCGCCAAAATCCTGGCGAATCGCTTGAATTCGATTATCACTTTGCTTGTGCACCCAGATCAGGTGGGGTTTATCCCCGGCCGTCAAGCATCTGACAACACCAGGCGAGCCATAGATCTCATTCAGATCGCTAATACTCGCAGTCTCCCTGCTCTCGTGGTGGCTTTGGACGCAGAGAAGGCGTTTGATAGAGTGGACTGGACATACATGCGGCTGGTTCTCTCGGCCATGGGTGTCCAGGGCCCCTTCCTGAACGCTATTGCCGCTCTCTATTTTAACCCCTCTGCGTCCGTTCTGGCCAATGGGTTCAAATCCTCCCCTTTCTCTATTTGCAATGGCACTAGGCAGGGCTGTCCCCTATCCCCCCTCATATTTGCCTTAATGATCGAACCCCTTGCTATCAAAATTAGAGATAATCCTGACATTACTGGTATTGTCATTGGCCCCACTGACCATAAAATCTCCCTTTATGCCGACGACATTTTATTAACCCTATTGTGTCCCTTCCCAATCTCCTCAAACATCTATCAGATTTTGGGACCCTCTCCAATAACAAAATTAATGCTAATAAATCTGAGATATTGCCACTACACTTGTCCTCTTCCCTACATCATCAACTCCGACAGAAATTTAAATTCAAGCAGCTCAAATATCTGGGAATTTTCCTAACAAAGTCCTACCAACAACAAACATATAATCTCTTGGGTAGGCAGGATTAACTCCCTGAAAATGAATATTCTCCCTCGCCTCTTATACCTCTTCCAAACGCTGCCCATTAGAATCCCAGTAAAATACTTCAAAACCCTGCAACAATGGCTACTAAATTTATCTGGTCCGCCCGTAAGCCCCGGATTCGCCAGGAAACCTTGTGTCGGCCTATTGGTGCTCCAAACTTTTTGGCTTACTATAGAGCTGCGCATTTCACCCAATGTATATCGTTACACTCGCCTGCAGGCACCAGAGTATGGTCAGACATTGAAGCCCATTACACTGACACCGTCTCTGCCTCCTCCTTTCTCTGGCTCCTACCCCGTCATAGACCCACTCTATCCTCTCTTCTGCCCTCTTTAGCCTTTTCTATATCTATTTGGGATAAGCTTACCAAAACATACGAGCTACTAGCTCAACCCTGGCGTCTTTATCCCCTTTGGAACAATCCGCTTTTTCAACCCGGATTTGATAGACACTCCTTTTCCCCATGGATAGCTAGTGGCATCTGCCATTTCGCGGATTTGTCCCCTCTCCGTGTTTTCCCCTCATTTACGGAGCTACAGACCAGACTTCACCTTCCTAATACCTGCTTTTTTCAGTATCTCCAGCTGCGCCATTTCTATAACTCCCTTGCTCCTCGACAATTCTATACCTCTAGCTCTTCAACTCTAAAGTCGTTATGTGCCCTGCGTTCCCCTCCGACTAAACTTATTTCGACACTTTATCGGTTGTTCCTCCGCCACAAACGCCCTTCAAAAGATCCTCATGAGCTGCAGTGGGAGCGTGATCTTGGGGAGTCATTGGACGAGGAGGACTGGACATCAATTAGAGAAAATCTCACCAAAACACAGTGGTGTCTCAATCTAAACTCCTAGCGACTCTAACTGACAAAATGGAAGATATTGAAAATCGTAACAGGAGTAATAATTTACGATTCATTGGCATCCCTGAAGCAATTAAGGATAGGGACCTGCTGGCTTACCTACAAACTTATCTATTTGAAGCCTTATCCCTAACCCCCTGCCATGCCAACATGTCAATTGAGAGAGCTCACAGGTTAGGGCCAGCACGCCCAGGGAGGGATGAGAGACCAAGGGCAGTGATCGCCAAATTTCTCAATTTTAGAGACAAAGGGGCTGATTCAGAGATGCGATTGCGAAAAGATCGCAAATATACGCATCTAAGGTTAAGATCTTAGCAGGTTACAGCCCACTGCAGAAACAGTCACTCCCCTTGCAAACAGCGGTGGATCTTAAACTTAGACCACCATTGACTAGCCCTAACTCTGCGCTGGCAGTTGAGATCTTAAGTGACATAGTAGCGTATATTTAAGATCCCAAGTGTCAGCCCGCGCCCACTTTCCCTCATCTCCCTGCCTCCCCCCGCCCATTTTCATGCAAATCCTTAAGATCTTAAAGATTCGCTGCACTTAAGATCTTAAGTGCTTGCAATCGATTCACACTTACGATCTTAGCGAATTTACGCTCCTAACCGCTACGTACATGGCGTTGCACTATTGCTACGCATGCGCAGTTTTGCGAATTTTCTAAGATCCTAAATATACGGTCCTAAGTGCCGTGGAAATCGTATCTCTGAATCAGGCCCAAAGAGGCTGTGTTGAGGACGTACAGGGGATGTACAAGTCAAAGGGAACAGAATATTTATCTTCCAAGATTTTTCATCACAAGTCTCTCAAAAGCGTTGCGAGTTTACCCCCTTGTGCTGCATGACCACGACATTCGATTTGCATTACTTTACCTGGCTAAACTCTACTGAGACTGGAGACCGGATGTTTGATGATGCCTCTAAGGCCCGGGCATTTCTGGAACATATGGATATTTCGGGTGAGCCCCCGCTCCGCCCGCTAACTCAAGACTAATTATACACTAAAACTCATGGGTCGTGCAGAATGTAGGAATAGGCACAATGGAAGGCTCGTTAATGTGTGAGTGGTGGTTGACCCTAATGTTATTCTGTTTTTATGTTTCCATACCTTTTAATCGTTCGTTCACAAGCCCTACCCCATGAAACTGGGAAGGGCTAGTTAATACTCTGGAGGAAAAGTTGAAAAAGGCGTTATATAGAGTTCTGAGTGTATAAATAAGCATCTATACACACATGATATGGTTGCAATGTTTTCATGCATGGTATAAAGTGCGTATTTGTGGACAACCTGCTGCATGGCTACTGTTCCCTGCTTTTAAAGCTAAATCACCAGCTTATTCTCACCACTTTGACTTAGAAAATAACATGATATTGATCAGTATGTCTCAAATACAGAATGGCACAAACACGATGATCTGATCGGGGGGGGAAATTGGATGCCGCCACCGGGTGTGAAGTTGGTCTCCTGGAACGTGGGTGGTCTTAATGCTCCTATAAAGAGAAAAAGGGTTGCCTCTCACCTGAAAAAGTTGAGACCTGATATCGCCTTCCTTCAGGAGACCCACTGGAGCCCTACACAGGAGGCGACCCTAAGAGCCCCTTGGATTGGTGAGTGTATCACAGCACCATACACGTCCAAGAAAAGGGGGGTGGCTATATTGCTAAATAGGAACCTCCAGTACCAGATCGAGAGTCAAGTCCTTGACCCTGATGGGAGATATATAATATTTCAAGTTAACATGGGGCAAAAAAAGTACACCCTAGTTAACATATATGCCCCTCACGGTCCAAACCAGTCCTTCTATGAAAACCTGTCACAAACTTTACTCCAGCAAGACACATACAATCTTATCATTGGTGGGGTCTTCAATATGACAGACAATCCTATTTTAGACAGGTCGCAGACACGTAACCTTCGTACACAACACACCTGGGAGTGCATACACCTTCTCAAAAGCCGACACGACTTACTAGACCCGTGGAGGTTATTGAACCCTACAGACAAGTCATACACATTCCATTTCCAGGTGCACAAAACATTTTCGAGAATTGATTATCTTCTGGTAGCCACTCACCTCTTTACCAGTATTGTAACAGCAAAAATTTCGGATATCATGATTTCGGATCATGCTCCAATCTCCATCAAACTGACTGTACCCAATATCTATCCCACACAATATAAATGGCATTTCCCGGCATACCTATACGACTCAGATGCGTTCCGCAAGTATCTTAACTTCAAATGGCTGGAATTTGTAGACGACAATCTGGAGCATTGGGATACGCCAATTCTCTTTTTGAATACTGCTAAAGTAGTAATGCGAGGCAACATAATGGCATTCCAGGCTAATAGGAGAAAGGATGCTCATGAGAAACACAATACATTATTAAAAACCATGCAGAGTGCATATGCTCAGTATAGTGTAGACCCAACCGAAGATAATCTGAGACAATATTCAGAAGAAAGACAGCTGCTTGAGGCTTTCCTCCTATCCCAAGCCCAAATTCATTTAGACTACAATAAAAACCGTTACTACCAATGGGGTAATAAGTCGGGAAAGCTATTAGCAAACTTATCTAGAACTCAGAAGAAAAAGACTCATATACCAATGAACCTAGACCCCCAAGATAATTGTACATACACAAACAATGATAAAATTGCACTGATTTAAAAAAAATATTATGAACAGTTATACACGGCTGCCCCACAAAATCACATGCTGCACGGCCAAATGTAAGATTCGGCTAAACTGCCCAGGTTGTCCCAAAACCATAGAGAAATTTTAGAGGCACCAATATCAGAGGAGGAAGTAAAAATAGCTATTACTTCTTTAAAATAGCTAGTGCTCCTTTTATGACCACTTTGTTTCAAACCTTGTACAGAGACCAACCCTCTTTTCCACAATTTAATTAGGCCAATACTATTCTTATCCTAAAACCAGGCAAGACACCTGACCTGGTATCATCCTACCGCTGACTTCAAATTATTAGCAAAAATTCTAGCAAGTAGGCTGCAGTCTATACTCCCCAGGCTTCTCACTCCCCACCAGATGGGGTTTACCCATAACAGAAATTCTGTCAAAGGGGTGCGAACTGCAATAGCAGCAGTAATTGCATCCACTATGTCAAAACACACCAAACAAAACAATATTTTGCTTAGCCTTGACGCAGAAAAGGCCTTTGATAAGGTCTCGTGGACTCACCTCCAAAAAATATTTGAGATACGGCAATTTAGACAAAACTTTTCCCAATTTATTAAATTTCTATACACTAATCCCTATACCACACTTTTCATTAATGGCACTGACAAACATAAAGTAACCATGACAAGAGGGACAAGACAGGGCTGCCCCTATCACCACTCCTTTTCAATCTGGCCATAGATCCACTATTGCGAATTCTACAGTCATGGGACACATTTGAAGGAATTAAAATTAGAAACGCTCATACTAAAATCACGGCATTTGCTGATGACCTACTGCTTTATATTGCAAACCCACAGAACTCTTTAGGCCAGATCTTACATAAAATGTCCAAATTTGGGGAAGTCTCTGGTTTTTCAATTAACCAAAATAAATCAGTAGCACTATCATTAGGGTCTGATATACAACCAATTGGGCTAAACCATTTCGGCTAACATGGGCCAAGGCCCACTTCACTTATTTGGGAGTCCATATCCCCAGAAATATACACACCATATATGCAGTTAACATGAAACCTATTATCAATAAAGTTATTACTGAAATTTCTAGCTAGAAAAAACTCCCACTATCGTATTTAGTTAGAGCCCATCTAACAAAAATGATTGCTTTCCCCAAGTTACTTTACCCTTTACAGATGTTACCCATTTTACTATCACCTAGTGATGAAAAAATTATTAAACAAGACATTCCGCAATTTTATCTGGAATAACAAGCGGCCCAGGATCAGTTTAATTCGTTTGCAGCAGAGCCAGTCTGAGGGAGGGATAAACTTCCCAAACTTAAAATTATATAGTCAAGCCAGTCAACTGAGATATATCAGAGACTGGCTAAACGGAACAGAAATATATGCTAATACCTCTATAGAACAAGCATTCATGCCAACTTTCACTCTAACAAATTTTCTACACCTGCATAAACCAGACATTCCCGGGTTCACACTAAATAACTGCCTCTTGATGACGGTGTGGAAAACATGGCGCACTGTTCGCAGGAAATGTGGGCTTAACTGTTATCAGACTTTGTATCTTCCACTACTAGGTAACCTGGCTTTCCAACATGGAAAGGCTGCATATCCATTCACGAGATGGCCGGCTAAGGGTGTAAGTGTGGTGGAATCCCTGGTAGATGCGCAAAAGAGAGGTGTACAAACAGAGTCTCAGATCCAAATTAAATTTGAACCCCTATCATGCATAGTTTCGCAATACATCAGGCCATACACTACACTCATTCAGTAATATCCAGTTTTACACCAGAGGATTGGACAAATGATCTTGATAACATGCTGAAAACGCCCCTAGAAATGAGAAGCACAATATCAAGACATTACAGCATGCTCCAAGGGACTCAAGATGCCACAAACTCCCAAAGGGGTCTTCTATCTTGGGTGGAAATTTTTCCGGAATTAACAGTGGAAAAAGTGCTCAAAGCCCTTACTTTCTCATGTGTCACAATGAAAGCCAGTACGTATAAAGAAATGTTTTTAAACATTTTCCACAAGGGGTATTTTTCGTCCAGCAGGAGCCATGCAGCAGGTTTGTCAGAATCGGGGGAGTGCCCTAAGTGTAACCTCCCTGACGCCTCCTTCTTTCACTGTATCTGGGAATGGCCCATGATACAAAGTTTCTGGAAAAGGATACAGTTATTTGTGTCAACACACCTATTTAACTACCTACCGCTTTGCCTGATGTGGGGGGTCTTGGGTATTATCAGGCCAGAGGTTTAATGCAAAATAGAACACAGACAATTTCTTCTAATTCTCTCGGCAGTCGCCAAGAAATGCATTCTACATATGTGGATTAAATGAGAGCCTCCAACACTAACACT
>WWET01001539.1:54054-71519 GCA_011038615.1 Limnodynastes dumerilii | reverse complement strand
AAAAATATATAAAAAATGAATAAAAAATATAATAATAATGATAAATAAAAAATAAATAATAAGATATGAAGATATATAATATAATCGAAAAATGTTTTTTGTAACATGTAACAAATGAGATCAATAACAAATATATTGATAGATTTGATGTTATATCTATCATAGCCATTGAAACAATACACACATATACGCATATATATATACATATACATACATACATACATACATACACATGTACATATATAAAAAAAAAAAAGACCATAATATGTTGAGATCTCAAAATTCAATAATCTATTTAGACTCAAAAAAATATAAAATAATAAATAAAAAGTAAATATGAAAATAATAAAAAATATACACATTGGGGTAGATCCAGAACTACGTGTGCCGTACGTTTATTCGCAGAGCGTATTTTCGTACACATAAGTTCGCTACACTCCCCTCGGCACACCCCTTGCACGGACGTATTTTGTCAAGATACGCTTCCCAAACCCTACCTTAACTTTTTCCAATCTAACCGCTGTCATACGCACGCGTACGTATGGGCTGAACGAATTTACGCAGCTAAGCACGCCCATACTGTACACTTTAAATACCACCCCTCGCCTACTTCACATATTTCAGACGTATTTTCGAGTAATGTAAATTTGGCACGCTCACACGTAAGTATTTACGTGACACATACGTGAATGGCCCATACGTTGACAATTACGCTACGTGAATATGCGTATTTTCTATGATGCGCATGCGCAGTGCGTTCTAAACATCGATTTTACGTCCCCGCCACGCGTAAATTCGCTTCGAAGCGTTGTTCTGGATCAGGCCCATTATTCATAAGTTTGTATGTAAACAGATCACATGCATTGCACGTCTTTACTATTTATAAAGAAAGAGAGAGGTGTACAATGACACGTATAACTTTTTCACAAACAACAATATATGTTTATAATCCTGATAATTCATTGATGGTTAACTTCCAAAAATGTTCATTAATACAACCGTGGTGTTCCTTGATTTAGAAATGGAATAGTATTGGAACCATATATTATTGATGATCATTGAGGTAGTATTGGAACCATATATTATTCTATATCTACACTTAATCGCGAATAAAAACCTTTTATCAGGAATAGTCCTCAAAAGATTATTTATTAATCTATGTCCACACTTAATAACAAAACCGAATAGAGCATAGTTAACATTGTTAATCAATGGTAAATATACACAAAGACACTCCCCTACAGAAAAGTTAACATGAAATATAAATCCTCTCTTTTCATAACTAACTATTGTTCCAATATGGGGATATATACATACGTCGTCTTTAAACCTCTATGGAGGCCGTCAATATTCAACAATTGCCTCCAAAAAACTTGAATCAATGTTTAACAAATGCCATTCCGTTTTATTTGTTCATTGAGACCAATTGGATTCATTGCATCCAGCAAAAAAATCCAAAAGGTCTCTTGTCTACATAACATCTTAAAACGATCACCCCCCCCCTCTTAGTTATAGGGACATGTTCCAATGCCAAAAGTCTCAAACCATCTATATTACCTCATGGTGTTCACAGAAATGTCTGGGTACACTATGTTTAACGTTTTCTATTTAATATACTCCTTCGGTGTTCCATGAACCTAACCTTAAGGGGTCTTATGGTACGTCCAACATATATCTTATCACAAGGGCAAAATAAAGCATAAATGACAAATGGGGTGTTACAGTTAATAAATTCTCTAACTGTACTTGAGATGCACTTATATTTGTAATCACTGATTTTATTCATGATGTGGCCACAAGTGATACATTTCATGTGTCCACATCTATAACATCCCCGTTGTCTAGATGGAAGCCATGTTGTATTCATTTGATCTTTTTGCCCTTTGTTCATGGGTTTCAGCACTGATGGTGCCAACATATTCTTAAGATTAGAGTTTTTCCTAAAGACCACCTTAGGCTTATTAGGTAATAACTTTTTCAAGATAGGATTCTGTTTTAAGATAGGGTAGTGATCTTCTACAATTTTCCTAATTTGCATGGAACATTTATTAAATTTTGACACAAACGTAATACCAAATCCATCATTATTACCATTATTTTCACTATTTCCCCCTTGGTTATCTCTCTTAGGGACCTTTTTAGTTTTATTTAAATTAAGCATATGACTACATTCCATAGCCGCCACTTCTACCAAGGCCTTATCTAAAATATGTTTAGGATATCCCCTAAGTTTGAGGGTATCCAACAATTCGTTTGCCTGTCTTAAGAAAACTTTCTCGGATGTACAATTACGTTTGAGTCTAATTAGCTAGCCTTTAGGAATATTCTTCTGCCAGCTAAATAGATGAGAACTTTTAAAATGTAGAATGGTGGGGGCATCCACCTTTTTCTTGAATGTAGATGTTGTGATGAGGGAATCCTGCACCTCTAAACTGAGGTCCAGGAAATCTATTGATTTGTGATCAATCCTATGGGTGAATTTTAAGTTGTAATCATTTATATTCAGTGAGTCTATGAATTCCTATGCTCGATCAATCCCTCCACCCCAAATAATGAATAAGTCATCTATGTAACGGCCATAGAGGACCAGCTCCGCTCCGAACCGCCCCCACACATGCCGATCTTCAAAACCGCCCATGTATAGATTGGCATAGCTCGGAGCGAAGCGGGTCCCCATGGCCGTTCCCATCACCTGTAAATAAAGAGTGTCTTCAAACAAAAAATAATTATGTGACAAAATAAATTGAATCGCCTCCACAATAAATTCATTTTGTAAATCTCGAGTGTTCTCTTTATTCTCCAGTATAGATTTTATAACTTCCAATTCTTTTTTGTGCGGTATATTACTGTAGAGTGATTCAACGTCTAAAGATTTAAATAGATAGTGCGGTTCCCATGATATATTCCGTAACAGTGAAAGCAAATGTGTAGAATCTCTTAAATAAGACCGAAGTGATTTAACAAAAGGTTGTAAAAGCAAATCAACATAATGTGACAGCGCAGAAGTTAAAGACCCTATACCCGAAATAATAGGTTGCCCCGGTGGAGAAATTAAACTCTTGTGTAACTTAGGTAAATGATAATAAGTGGCTGTGACGGGGTGTGGAGTGAATAGGAAATCAAATTCCTTCTTACAAATTATCCCATTACTATAAGCCCTGTCAAGGATTGACCTCAGCTCAACAAGATAACGGCTGGTGGGGTTGCCTGACAGTACCTCATACAAGGAGGACCCCTTCAAGAGCCGTAAGGCTTCTTTGACGTAGTCCATTCTGTCTTGTATGACAACCCCACCATTCTTATCTGCCATTTTTATCACTATAGATGGATCGTTCTTTAAATCTTTTAGAGCAGTTTTTCTGCTCCCGACAGATTTGCAAAATTCCTGGATTTAGTCGACCATGCATTGTTCTTACATAATTCCTTGAATTTGGTCAATGTTAGCTGATAGAAACAATCAATAAATGTCCCTCTACTAGAGCTTGGAAAGAATTCAGATTCCTTACTACATTTAGTGAAGATAGGAGCAATTTCGTTATCAATCGTAGGGGTATCTAATAATATGGGTTGAGATAAACTCTCCAATCTGAGTTTTGTGATCCCTTGAGCGCCTAATTGTGGTGTTTATTGTTTTTTTCACAATATTAAGTAGACTGCAATGCAGATCTGTCTATTCAAAGAACATAATAGTAAACAGTTTCTTGCAGTGGCTCATTATATCTACATGCGATAATGTAAGAGCTGAAACTGTTAGAATTCACCTGCTCTGCGAGACGATCTAGAATGGATCCAAGATTAGTTCCGTTCTGTTGTCCAGTTCAAAGTAGAAAGAATAAAAACTATAAAATACTGTATATTAAACTCTCACCCATTGCATATCAAATTAACTGCCCCACACAACACAAACACAGTTTAGAGTGAATTAATCACCACACACAATAAAATAAGGCCACAACCTCCTCTTAAAACTAAATTAAGCATTTACTGCAGTTCATGGCAAACCAAACTATATGTCCTGTTAATACTAGGAAGGGGGGAAAGAGAATACAGTATACTATTGAAAAGATGACTCACAGGTTGTCGTCTTGTAAGCGATGTAAGGGGAAGATCTGCACAACGTTCAAACATTGTACTGAGTAACTTCTCTAACTCGTCATACTGAACTGGAATGCTGAGGTGATCCTTCCTATTCATGAACATTAAGATACAAACCAATCAATATTTGTGGTGCTAAACTCATCAAAAGAAACCTATGTGTATTTGTGATCCAGTATCAACTTCAGGTGATTGTCAAAACCAAAAAATATAAAATTATGAATTAAATCAATACATTTCAGACATGTTGATAAATGTGGCAAAAAGAGGCCCGATATTGATAAGTGTATGTTCTATTTAAAAAAAAAAAAAAAACTTTTGTGTGAGTCATCTTGCCAACAAATTTGCTTAATTTTACCTAACAGACAACAAAGAGAAGACCCTCAAGTGATTTTGTTCATGACATGACAGCTATCATTGTATTTCAATGTTGCCCAAACATACATTGCTAGTCAAAATTTAAGACACACCTACTCATTTAAATACTATTATACACATTTAAAAATAATCATAAAAAATCTGAAATAACACAAATGGAATTAAGCTGGGTACATGCTACAGTATTTTCATCCAATTATTGTGTTGATCACTTGACTGTTTACGATATGTTCCCACGATCATGTTTTATCATACCAAAGAACATTGCATCGCTTGGTTTGATTTTATAACCTTTCCTAAATTTTATGATTAAATATAGAACGATGTCAGATGAAGAGACGTAAAGAGATATAAAAAACACATATCTGACAGTAAATTATGTCAGTGTGTATACATGAATCAGCATGCACATCAGGATTTTCATTTGTTGTTTTAATCATTACATATATTGCATCAGTATTATTCAGTAATGTATTTGTTAAAGCAATTTTTTATTTAACATTCCACAATGTTGCCAATCTTGCCTTGATAACAGCTTTGTGCACACCTGGCATTCTCTGAACTATCCTTATGTGTATGCTTCTTCCCTATTATAGTAGCCGTCAATGAGTGTGGGTCCCTGTTGCCAACGGCCAACAGCCTAACCCTAAGTCCCCCCCCCACAGCCGAACCATAAGTCTTTCATCACCCGCAGCCTAACCTTAAGAGTTACTCACCTCTCCGGTGGTGGCACTAATCTCATACTCACCCATTCATTAAAAAAAATGTAAAATTACTGTCATTTGAAATAGAGACAGCCGAAAAGCAACTTTCAGCTGTCCCTACTTCGTAATGACATCGGTAAAGGGACTTGCACCAGCCATCAATATATGGAAAATGGAATTCAATATCCCCATCACAATAAAACAACAGATTGGCTTTGGTCTAAAGCCTGAGTTCTTTGGATAATACAAGTTCATAAAAACTAGGCATGATTTTTCTCTAAAAGTTGATGCTGGAAGTTAGTGATGAAGGGCAGGATTCAGAGCACCGAGCGCATTGCATATGCGCCTGGTGTTCTCCGACTTGAGATAATGTGCATGCGCAGTAATTTTCTAAGACCGCATTTACGCAATCTACGTTTCTAAAAGAAACGTAGATGGCGTTAGAAAATTACTGCGCAGTATCTCAAGTCGG
This sequence comes from Limnodynastes dumerilii, assembly GCA_011038615.1. Classification (NCBI taxonomy): domain Eukaryota; kingdom Metazoa; phylum Chordata; class Amphibia; order Anura; family Limnodynastidae; genus Limnodynastes; species Limnodynastes dumerilii. Next base: position 65,870 of record WWET01001539.1, on the reverse strand, counting down.
AAAACACCAGGCGCATATGCAATGCACTCGGTGCTCTGAATCCAGCCCGAAACCACTATGGATGCAAGGAATGTGACTCCTAGAGGGCCTGGATTAGAAAGGGTCAAGAAGCAGTCACACACCCTGCACACAGGGAGTATATGGCAGCCAGGATCTACAGCATTAGGCTGAATGCACATGTGCAGAGCAGTCAGTGCCTTGCTTGCCATTGGCACTGCACTTTGTATGCCCCAGATAGGTGTACAGCGCAATATTCCCCCATCCAAACATTTGACATGCAATTCCTATGGATTTGTTCTACTCCCATTGAAAGTAAGTTGTGTAAATTGCCGGAGCTCAGTAAAAAAAAATATTTGACTTCTTATTGGAGATGCTGTGAAAAGTCAATATCTGAAGCTGGTGACTGTGGTTATCCTCTGCTGCAGAGAGAACACTGTCTGTCTTTCCATTTTTATATAATTGACACCAAGAAACTTTCAAAGTTTTTGCAATTTTCAAAATTGACAGACCTACATGAAATAATGATAAGCCGACAATTATTTTAGTTAGTAGAAGCTGTTCTTCCCACATTATTACGGGTGTGGGTCACCACTGCTATGTGGCTGGGAAAACGATTGCTTTTACTTTGCAGAGGCAAAGCATTTGATACACTGAAGAAAAAAAATGCTGCGCTCAAGGGTAAGTATTAATTTAACTACAACCCTTACCCTAACCCTCCCTTTCCCAGAGCCTAATCCTAAAAGCCACCAGAGAGCGTTACTCACCTCTCCGGTCGGGTCTGTGGCAGGTGCGAAAATGAATGGGTAAGTATGCTGAAATGGCTGTCTTTCTAAATAGAGACGAAAATTAGCTTTCGGCTGTCTATACTTCTAAAAAGACACCATTCACGGTGTTGACTTGCACCAATTATCTATGAATATGCAATGAACCAAATGCAATCAATATTATGTTTTTGTAAATGATTTAAAAGGTGATGTTTTTTAGCATTTAAAAAAACAAGTATTTTCCCTGCATGCAAAAAAAATAAATAAATACATTTGCACCCTACACATTGCATTATGGTTTGTCCAGGGGCAGATGCTCACCTTTTTGAGCAGTTACTTCTAAATCTGGAACAGCTTCAAAACCTTTAAATAATGAATTAATCATTGTGGTTTAATCCTTTCCACCTCCAAGTTTAAATATAGTCACTGAAAAAAACTAATTGTTGAGGGAGGGGGGGACCTTTAAGCTGGGTAAACACAAGTAAAATTTTGCCTTCTATATATAACGTTTACCCTTTGTTTATTATCCTATGGTGCAAACCAGGAATCAGAGACAATGGGTATTTAGATTAGTAAGAAAAAATAAGACCAACTGTGGGGGTGGGGAGACAGCGCTGGGGTGATATAAGGAGACTATAACCAAAAATAATTACCTAAATAAATATGAATTTACGAAATGTGAATGTCCACATGTCAAATAATTTTATGGATTTATGAGAACACAAAGAAACAAGTGTTACTTGTGGAAGAATCTACCCAATTACATGTCTGAAGGAATGATCCCTATTGGCTAACATTCACCTCTATGCCATGTATATGAACTTTTATTTACCTTTTATAATTATATTTTTAATCATATTCATTGCTATAACTAATAAAACTAATAACCATTAGTATTTATTTAGGTAATTATTTTTGGTCTCCTTATATCAAACTAGCGCTGTCTCCCCACCCACATCGTTTTTTTTACATTGTTTGTACAGAGTTTTGTAGACACTCTAGGGCTGGGGATCTGTGGCAGGTTTTAGCGCTTTTTAGTGTTCCTTCCATTTTTGGGGGGGCCAGATTCACATTTAAGAAGAATGCTTCTTAAGTGGATAGATTTGGGAAAAAGTTTCTAAAGAATACTTGCACCCTATATATCTTTTTTTTTTTTCTTTTTTTTTTATATGATTGTTTCCTATGATCAATATTAACAGCTTATTCCATAATATGCGTTATATTCATTATTAAGAAACAGTATAAAATACTAAATCTAAATCCATAGCCAACCTTAAAAATGAAGTTATTGCCCTAGTAGCTTCAAGTGCAACTTCCAGAACAGGACTGTTCACAGCCTCCTGCAAAACATTTACAGCGGCTTTGAAAATCCCCGGATTGGTAAACAGCTTGATTTCAATTGGCTGCCTAGAAGAGTAATACAATAGTAAGAAAGGCACTTCTCAAATAACCCACTTTATACAAATAGTCTAGAGTATATTTTAGAGAAAATAACTTTACAGGAAGAACATATGCTCACAAACACATTTTAAGGTATACTTATTTGTATATAGATAGGAATAATGGGGCAGATCCAGAGCTACGCTCATAAGCACTCCCCCCGACACTCCCCCTGTCCTGGCTTACTTACACGTTGTTACGCCGGCTGAAGTCTACCTTTACTTCAGCCGGCGTAACAGTGGGTAATTACGCCGGGAAACACATCGTAAACCCCTAACTCAGCCCTCCCTTCCTAATTTCCCTCCCTCCCCCCGAGCTGCCCGCCCCTTCGTCCTGAAACTGCGCTGTAGTTACGGACGCTAGATCCATGGCTCACAGAGCCATGGATTACGCCGGGCAAAATATGCCCGGCGCATGCACAGAATGGCATTTCTGCCGTTCTTACGCATACGGCCTCCGTAACTAGAGCAGCAGTAGGTCTGGATCAGCCCCAATGACACTTCAAGAAATGTTTTCAGGTGTTGCATTTTAAACAAAGTTCAAAGTTTCATAAGTCTTCAGAGAGCCAAGTCCTTATAGGTTAGTCATCTCTAATTCTGAGTTTGTATTGAGTAAGTAAAGTAAGTAAACGTGTTCAATCCAGCTAGGGAATGAACACAATTCATCAAGAGACTAAGGGCTCTATTTACAAAGATAATTTTAGTGCGATAGGGCCAGTTTTCACTTCAAAACTTGCCCTATCGAATTAAAATGAAGTGGACCATATTTACAAAACGTCGGAGCGGAGTTCTACATTCCGTTCCCGGCGTCAGACTAACGCCAGCTCAGGCTGGCATTAGTGGCAAGTATTCTGGCGATGTCCCCATATACCCCTCTTTTTCCTCCCCCTAATAGCTGTTATTAGGGGGAGGAAAAGGGGGGCATGTATGGGGAGACCGTTGGAATACATTACAATCGTGCCCCAGTAAAAAAAAAAACGAAAAAAAAAACAACATAGAAAATAGAAATAAACATTTACTCACCTGTCCAGGCATCCCCTCGGGCTGCAGCTGTCCAGTCCCGGCATGAATACACTGCACATGCGCAATGTTTCTCATGTCAGGACTTGGAAAAATTTCAAAGTGCCAAAACAGAAGCACTGCGCAATGACGGGACTGAAATTTTTCTAAGTCCTGATTGAGAGATACTGCGCATGTGCAGTACTTCATTCATCGCACGGAGGAGAAGCACAGCACTCACCCGCGGCTCATCGCGGGTTCTCGGAGGAGGGGTGAGTATTAGTAAATCATGTGAAGGAAGGTGCCAGGCTCGCTGCGATGATAAGCGAGCCTGATGCAGCTTCCTTCCCAAGGAAAGAGGAAGGTAAGTAAATAGAGCCCTAACACAGATAGCCTGAGACACTTAGAGACAAAACAATGAGTACAGAACTTAAAAGGGATGTGTTAAGGGACCACGATGGTGGAAGATTGGCAGTTAACTCCCTAATACTAAATAGCTCACAGGTTTAACTGATCAAATTTCATCTATACGAATGTCTATGCAGGCTCTAGACAATATCGTGCAGTGTGTGACCAAGTCCTTTTATCAAGGCTTCTCTGTTTTGGTGGTCCTAACTCTGTCTCCTAATACTGTCAGAGTCCAAACTTTGGGTCATATACTGTTTAACTGCAAGAGTACTGGGTTTCTTTTTTTGTATTTGTATGAATTCCCCAGACCTTGCTAGCACCTGCTCTATATTAACTTATAAATGGATTTCAGCAACCTCCATTTTGTCTGTTTGTTTAAAGCATGTCTGGAATAGCAGTTGAGAGGGGGTGCTGTTTCAGAGTAGCTGTTATGGAGACTTGGGGACCTCTGCAGGGGACCACCAAAGCAGAGAAGCCTTGTAAGTGGCTTGTGGCTTATCATATATTTGCAAATGTATGTAACAAATCTCTGACTTTTATTTTAAGGATAGAATGTCATGATTGGTTACTGGTTAATTGCAAGAGTGCTGGGGTGCTTTTTTTTGTATCTGTGTGAATTCTCCATACCTTGCTAGCACCTCCTCTATTTTGAATTAAATTGATTTGAGCAACCTCCATTTTGTGTGTGTGTGTGTGTATATATATGTATATATATATATTTATATATGTATATATTTATAAAAAAATACACCGTTTTTTTTATTCATTATATGATATTGTTTTAGTGAATTCAAATTGCAACTGAAGTTCTCTCACTATTCATAACCTCCATTTGCAGAATAAAATACAGGTTACTCTCCTGCACTTGTGCAGTGTATATGGTCCTGTAGCTGCATTGACCTTGGTTGCTTAGTGCCTGTACACGACATGCTTGTTTAGTCATCCAGAGGTTCCATTGCGTGTGCTGATTTGTGTGCACCGATGGATCTGCCCCCCCTGTATCAAAAGGTCAGGTGATCTGCATAGTAAGGTGTCTATTGTTATAATCTTATCCTATGACCTTCCTCACTGAAACTGCAGATATTATTTTGTGCAATACATCTTAAAAACTTTGACTGTACAGTGTTATCCTGCAGTGGAGCACAGGCCCATACCTAATACCCATAATATATATATATATACACACACACACACACAACCTTTATATGATCCCATTCATGGTCAATATAGATAGCTGTACCCATGGCCAGATTAAGCTTTGAGGGGGCCCTTGCTTAACATTACATTCAATCTTGATAATAAATTGAAACAATATATGTAATAAAAGAAAGATACACATTTATATTACCATAACAGCAGGGACGTGTTCTGCATATAGAAAATTGAAAACAGCGAAAAATCTCATTTTCAGCTGTCTCCACATAGAAAATATTAGTAATTAGAACGTTTTCCTAATGAATGGGAAAGTATGCCAAATTTATTCTTCAGCATACTTAACCATTCATTATTTTTGAAACCGCTGCCACAGACCCATCGCACCGCCACACTGGTCAGGTGAGTGTACCAGGAGAGTATATGGTGAGTGTTAGGATTAAGCTGCAAGGAGGGATTTAGGGTCAGGCTGCAAGGAAGCAAGGATTAGGGTAAGGATTAGGATAAGGGTTAGGGTTTGATAAATACTTACCATTTGCTGCTACGACTTTAACCTAGGGATGATTAATTGCTTCACCTCGACGAGGCAAGAGCAATCGATTTGAGAGTCAATTCGAAACTGGCTGGTATAAAACAGCCCTTTCCATAAAGGGTCGTTCTAATCCCAGACACACACCCATACCAGCAACATCTTACATAAGCGTTACAAACTATCATACACTCAAACAGAATTAGTTATAAATTAATTAAGTCCTTACATAAAGTACATACTGTACATACAGGATGAACAGATCTGAATTGATGTGCCACCTGCACAAGTACGTATCTTAGCCAATCAAAATGTTTTCAAACGGTCGGCATACATTCCTTTGCTGGCGAAAGCAAAGAATTAATTCATAATATGAAGGGATGGTCGATAGTTAATCAGCAAATGAAGAGAAGGTTTGAAACATATAGTGTAGATAAAAGCAGGCTGTATAAATATATGGGGGTGGGGCTCCGGTCCGAATGACCAATTTTCAAATCGTCTGTTTCCTCCCCAGCCAGTTGCGAAGTGGCTGGGATTTCGATTGCTATGCCTCGATGAAGCATAGCAATCAATCCACGGAGCACCGAAAGCTCCCTGGACTGAAAAGTGATGAAAAATAGTCCCCCACTCCTTTCCCTAATTATAACCCTAACCCTCCCCTCTCACTACCCTAACCCTCCCTTCCTGGCAGCCTGACCCTAACCTTCCCTTACTTGCAGCCTGACCCTAACCCACCATCTCCCACAGCCTGACCCTAACCCTCCCTCCCCTGCAGCCTGACCCTAACCCTCCATCTCCTGCAGCCTGACCATAATCCTCCCTCCCCTGCAGCCTAACAATAACCCTCCATCCCCTATAGCCTGACCCTAACCCTCACTACCCTGCACAGAGAGTTTACTCACCTGTTCCAGTTCTGGTAATAGCAGCAGCAGAGGTGCGGTGGAAGGATATCGCAAAAAAAAGTCTGAATGGGTAAGTATAAAAAGGGACATCCGAAAAGGAACTTTCGGATATCCCTTTTTCGGAAATCAGATGTTCTTACCGGAGAGTGTAACCGTAAATATATGCATATAAAATCGCTGGCTGTTGAAATAGAACTTCTGTCTGTGTATAAAGACTTATTGCTGTGTGTCAGGGTTTACAGTACGTCCTTATTGTCCTAAAGCCAGCCTCTGAGATACCTGTATTTGAGTTTATTGGTTATTCATTTTCTTTACACTTTCTGAAATAATTTTTGTACATATATAAATACAAGTCAAAGTAATTGTTTCTATGCATTTAAATATGTGCATTAATGACTTTGTGAAAGTATTCAAGAGTGATTAATGAACAATAACCTCAATAACACAGCAACAATGGACAATCTATGCTGTTTCAAGATTTCAAATGAACATATGTACAGCGTATCTACACTGTTTGAAACATTCTCTTCATTTGCCAATTGACCATCCATGCTTAAGACAGATTCTCAGAGACTGAAAGATCAATGTCTGCTCCTTTTCACAGTGTGTCATGAGCAGTCAGTAACGATAGTCCTGTCTCTTCTAAGCTAAGTCAGCCTTGGGGTTGGAGAGCGGAGCAGGTATTATCAGGAAGGAGGCAGGATAGACGCAGAACTATCTTCTGAGAAGAATTCTGAATGATCCAGTATGGCATCTCTTAAGTGTATACATATATCTCTTATTTAAGCTCCTTCGTAATTCTGAATCAGGCCCAAAATTACTATCCCATTATATAAACTACAAAGACAAAATGTCCTTACCAAATAAAAACATCTATTTTAACTAACCTCATTAGAATTTCTGCAAGTAAAAAGAGACCCTGTTTGTGAAGTTCCATATTGTTCATCTTAAGTATGTGTTTTAAACTTCTTAATACAGCCTCTATGCCTATAGGATGAAGTAAAATTACATTTTTAATGAAAACAGAACAATAAAAATTTATTCAGCATTCAGACCTATGTACCTCTGGGTTATGATTCAGGGTCTAATCATGGCGGTGAATATATTCTAATGTTAAAAGAACATGTAGAAAAGTATTCAATAATGTCAAAAATAATCTATCATAAATGTAGGCCAATAAATATAAATAAAATATGCAGAACTAAAATAATTTACTTTAATAACAATAACTCTTAATAATCTGATAATCCACCATACATAGGTACTGAGCTTTTGTCAGTATACAAAGAATAGGTTCACTCAACAAGGTGGCACATGTGGAATTACTCCTGATCCAGAGTTAAGATTGTTTTACGTATGCAAGTGTACCTGAGTTAAGCGCTACGAAGTATAATGCACTCCCTTCACACGTACGTAATTTTGATGACTTACGTGTTCAGAACCCTACCACGTATATCTCTGTGTATATGAAATGCCTTGTCATACTTAAATGCCTAACCCAGCCCATAATGTACAATTCAAATACCTCCCTCCACCCACAATGCATAATTTTAGCTTGCGTAGGGATGTCCCACTATCGTATGGAGTTATGTACAAGTTACGTATGAACAGAGTTACGATGAGTAAAATTTGCCGTGCACATCTTCAGTACGCTCTCACAGCCAGATTTATGCATGTTGCGTATGTAAATTTACTTTCGTTATTAAGTCTGGATCAGACCCAATATGATTATTGAGTTTACTTTAACATTCGCTTCCCCTCTCTAGCAAACAATGTACTGGTTCTCCCTCACAGAATCCTCTTCAAGCTCCTCACCCTCACTGAAAGAGCTGTCTCCAGCTCCACTATATCCTACATCTCCATCTCCTTTATCTTCTTTGCATCTCTTTTATGACATTGCTCTCTCCCTACCTCCTAATTCCTCGCTCTATCTCTTCTTTGTCTGTCCCGACATGCTTCATTTTTAGCTCTAGCACACAAGGCCCTTCCTCTTGTCCTACCTCTATCAGAACCGGGATGAGACAAGGTCCCATATTCAGAGTACCGGACGTATAACATATGCGTAGTAATTTTTTAACGTAGTCTACGTATCTTTTTCTTAAGTAGATTGTGTAAATGCGGTCACCAATACAAAATGACGTTGTATTGCACGTAGAAGGAATAAGTGGTCTTTGGGTCTCAAGATTATTCATCTCCATAAGAGAAGAACTCTCTGTCATCTCTATGGTTGTAAGGTTAATAGGTGGCTCTCCCAATAAGAACCTTGGGGTAGATCCAGAACTACGTCCGTCTTCCATAGACGGCCGTAATTCAATGAACAATAGCTACTGGTCTTTTAGACCGCATATACGCAATCTACGTATCGAAACGATACGCAGATTGCGTACAATAACTACTACGCAAGCGCAGTAGCTATTATTCATTGAATTACGGCCGTCTATGGAAGACGGACCAATCTACCAATCTTTGTCCGTGAATAAACTAGTGACTTCACGAACATAGTGTGAGGCTTGATAGAGGGCCAAAGAGCGCAGAGCAATTTTTCCTGAATTTGTGCATTTGTTAAGACAATTTTTGGTCTAGAATTTGTAGGATCTCTAATGCATGTAAGTTTTTTTAGCCATCAGTCCCCTAAAGGGGAACATTGCCTCTCCTCCCTGGAAGTTCAAATTGTTGAAAAAGGGAAGAAATAAGAATTGATGGTGTTGCGCTTGCGAACCGCCTTCCATGTAACCCAGGCAGACATAAGTAGTGGGTTATCTTGTATGTCTTGTGACACAGTTCTCTTACTGTATAAAAAATAGGGAAGAGACATGTTTATAAGGAAGACTCATTCCACAGTATATGTATATGTAACTATAGTTACGGCCGCTGGCTGTTAAGAGAAGGGGGCTGTCCGGCATGTAAATTAGGGAACGGGGCGGAGGAAGCCCCGTTACAATCAGCATTGCGGCCGTAAGACCGCAGAGCTGATCGTAATACTTAGGGTAGGAATCTGGACACATAAATATCCAGATTTCCGCCCGCCAGCGGGGAGTGTACGGGGCGTGCACTCCCCGCTACAATGACGGGCGTACAGACCTCGGGCGGCTGTAAGGCGCCCATAGGTCTGGATCAGGCCCACTGATACTAAGACAAGAAACGACAGGACTGGAGCTATGCTGGAATCAGAGATACAAGAACACTGGAGCAAAACTCAGAGAACCAGGAACCAGACGGTGTAACACAACCAGGAACCAGAGCACATGAGCGAACTCAAGGACCCAAATCAGCAGGCTAAGATAGCTGTTGGTCTGACAGGGCTGTGAAGTTAGTGAGGGATAAAGCAGGTGATGAGGCAGTCCAGCAAGATAACAAGAGCACCTGAGAGATCATGCTGCAGCAGGGCGTGAACCAGGAAGTACAAAGGCAAGGGAATCATGTGACAAGCTGAAGGTAAACAAAACATATGTGCAGTGAACAAAGAACTGAAGGAATCATGACACTTAATCACCCGATGGGAGGAGTGTTGCCTGTACGTTGGCGGTTTCGCACCCGCTTCTCAGGGATGTTTTATTATTTTTGTTACATTTTTATATATTTTTTAAGATTATTTTTTATTTATTAAATTTTTTATACATATTTTCAGGTTTTTCGTTTTTTTAATATAATTTTTAATTTGTTATTTATACTGTGGTGATTTTGAAGGGGTTACAGTTGTGTCAGTTCGATATTTCTCCTGGTCTGCGCTTCTCTTTGCAATAAAGGAGAGGCAAGTAGTAGGCAGTCAGTCAGTAGGAAAGGTTTTCTACATATTGTGTTCTCTGCAGTATAGTTGACAGCCTCTAGCAGATTCTCCTGTTAAGGAATTCCTTCTCTTTTTGAGCACCACTGCCCCAAGGTGATATAGCAGCCCTAAGGAACAACAGCTCGGTTAACACTGTCTGTAACTCTTCCAGATTAGTTGGGCTCCACCCGGGCAGGACAGTAGACAGGAATCCAGTGTCTTCGGTCTTTAGAACTCTCCCACTGCAGTTTGCAGCCGGCCCCTGTGGCAAGGTAAGTGCATATGCAAAGTCTGTTTCTGCAAAGGTTATTATGCAGTGAATCTTTGTTTAGAAATTAGCAGGTCGCACGTTCCGGCAAGATGGCAGCCAAACCACGTGCTCTACGCTTGAGCGCTTGAGTTCGGAGCTGTGAATGTCCCAGGTAGCAGGTTCCGAGGTACTCTTGCCCAGGAGTATACCCAAAGTCAGGCCCTGATTAACTAATAGGCTGACTAGGCTGCAGCCTTGAGCACCAGGCTCCAGATGAGCGAATTGCCAACGGCCCTCCCCACCTCCACTGCAGGGTAATGCCTCTGTTAAACAATGTAAGGTGCTCTCTGGTGAGAGCGCCTTACAACGTTTAACAGCGGCATCCATTTGCTGTGTATGTGTGACAGGCACAGGCAGAGGAATACAGTGCCTCCCCCTGCTGTTTAATCTCTGAATGATGTGGGAGTGACCTAAATTTACACCAGTGTCATTCAAATCAGGGCCCACCATGGAGGAGAACAGGAAGGAGTAAAGACTTCAAAGGTAAGTAAATACAGGAGTCAAAAGGGGAATATTGGAAACTGCAGTAACATGATAGTTAATACTGGCAGCTGGAGACATACGATAGGGAATACTGAGGCTGGAATGACATGATTGGGGATACTGGGGGCTGGAGACACATGATTGGGGATACTGGGAGCTGGAAACAGTTGATGCGGGATACTGAGAGCTGGAGAAACATGATTGGAAATAATGGGTGGCTGGACATGATTGGGGATACGGGGGGCTGGAGTGCATGATTGGGAATACTGGGAGCCGCAGACACATTAGTTATAAAGATATATAATCTGTATTGTGTGGCAGTTTTTAGGATGAAGTGAAAGTTGTATACTGGAGACTACAGCACTGCCTCTAAGTAGACTGGAGGAATGGTCCAGTCTACACTCTCCGGTGTATCAATTGTAATCCCACAGTGTGGTAAGCGGATTGTGCGTGGAGAAGAACGGGCTGGAATGAGTGACCAGAGGCGTAGGGAGGGCGGAGCAACAGGAGCGCAAGCTCCAGGCGCCAAATTTATAAAGTGGCGCCGCAGGAGTCCGGCAGCTGTTCAATCTCTGACAGTCTGCCGGCTCCAGGCGCACTGATTATCAATCAGTGCATCTGCAGCCGGCAGACTGTCAGAGATTAAGTAAAAGAAAAGTAAAGAAAACTAATCTTACCTTAGGTCACACAACGTCAGTGTACAGCGTGCTGCCAGGGAGTCAGAGCCGCGGGGGAGAGATGGTAAAGCTGCCGGAGGAACAGATAAGGTAAGATTAGTTTTCTTTACTTTTCTTTTACTTGAAAGGAGTTTTTTTTTTTTTTAATTATTACTATATTTTTGCAGGGGAGAGGCTGAGACCGCCATAGCGACCACCGGAGGGACAGCAAAGGTAAGTTTTAGTTGCATCCCATGTATAAGACGCACCTGCTTTTTAGACCCATTTTTTGGGTAAAAAAGGTGCGTCTTATACATGGGGAAATACGGTAAATACTTCCCTGCACTGTTCTTCTTCTCCCCGCCGTGGCTCTTCTATCCATGCCTCTGACGTCATGACGTCACATGC
>WWET01001539.1:26535-38671 GCA_011038615.1 Limnodynastes dumerilii | reverse complement strand
TGGTGTGGTGGCTTATACTTGATGGTGGCTTATCATATAATTGCGAAAATATGTGTGACGGACATTCTGCGTTTTATTTTACAGATAGAATGGTATAGTCTGTTACTAGTTAATGGCAGTGTTGCTGGGGCATCTCCTTTCCTTTATTTTTAATGGTTACTTTTGTTTACATATGTTAATGAGAGTACTTGTTTTTAGAACTACACATTTCTATACTTTTCCAGAGTCTAATCATTGTGTTTAATTACATATCTTTGAATCATAAGCCATTTTATGCACCTAAATGCACAACCGATTCACAGCTAATAAAGTCCACAAGTACCTAATTATACGCAGAAAAGACTTACGTCCTTACGTTGCACTCCCAATACAGGGGAAGTGGTTAACTGGGTTCTTTCTTTTCTCTGAATCGGTATTGCAGATTTTTCACGTGCGTATATTTAGGTAAGTTCGCAATGTTACTCTTTAACTGTGAATCAGGTCCAATAATGCCTAATTCCATAACTATACCTTCTATCAAAGAAGCAGTTTTTGATAAAAACACGTTAAACTGGAGGAAGAAGCAAATTTAAAATGTGCAGACAGAATGATTTAAGGTGATGTTTAGAAGCTTTAAAATTAGAGTTTAAAAATAAAGCTATTGAGTTTAGTGTGCACTAAGCCAAATTGCACACCTTCATTTTTTTTGTACTCCTAACTCTGGATCAGGTCCTTTGAAGTCAAATCAGACAGGTAATTACAGGTAAAATGCCAGGAAAACACTGAACTAAACAATTTCTCAGTATTTCTAGTTATATTATTTTGTCTTTCTACCACAAAAGTCAGTAAAGTCGCAACTTTATCATAAAATTTCATAAACTAATTTCTTCCTCTGAATGACAGTTTTTCTTTTTGGAATGAAATTAAGCTTTTATAAATAAGTAATAATATGGTACCACTATGTACTGGAAAAGCATAGGTTTATTTTATGTACCTGGGGGCCCTGTGGAATAAAATATACAATACTCTAATATAAGGAATTGGCACACAACAGGGGGCAGTTTGTAGCTACGCTATTCCACTTGTATATGACTCAATGTTCTATTAAATGCAAGTAACCTGCACAGAATGTACACAGACCTGTATTTCTGAAATATATAATAGTAATTCCAGCATCACACTGTGAAAACTTGGCATTGTAGGGGACACTCCTGAGCACAGGGGGGTGCCTCCCTGCAATGCTTACCTCGCTTACTACATCACGTTAGGCCCTGTATCCAGACGTGTGCAAATCTGCACACACTGACTTTAGAATCTGCATGTAAAAGGTCAGTACACTCTCATAACAAACCTCTCTCATGGACAGTTTCTAGCTGACTTATGTGTCCATAACCCTGCCTTAACTTTTCCACACAGATCTGTTTAAGTACAGAACGCATGGACAGACATAAATGCCCATTCTGTACAATATTACTCCCCCCACACACACTGCATATATTCAGTCATACGTAGGGCTGTCACCCTTTGTCAGATGGATCTCTGAATGTACAGAAATCTGGTATTCATGCATAACATCTACCACGCGCATGCACAGAACATTCTCTCAGCCGAACTACGCATGCCGCTTGGGAAAATCTGCTGAACTTATTAGTTCTGGATCCGGTCCATATACATTACATTTTTGTGTTGAAAATTTTTCCTGTTCAGTTATTCCTCAGCTTTGTGTGCTTCTGCCTATTTTTACCATTTGTAACTTCTATTGCTAATGTCTTGATAAACAGATAAAAAATAACCTCTTGCATTAATAACTAATAATAATACAGTATTTTTTTATTACTTACTCTCTGTAACGAGGTTTAAAGCAGAGCAATCTTCCAAATTAACCAACATCCCTGAAATATAGTATAACAAAGAAACTCTAATAGGATATTGTTGACAAAACAATTACACACGCTCATGCAGAAATAACAAACTTTCTTGTATTACGATTACATCTTTACAATCATTTAAAATTGCATTACTGAATTACAGAGCAATATTATAGTATAGGCACAAAAATAGACATTATACCTGATAATGTGATTTCCTCGGCTCCTCCTGGCAGCATACACAAGTGGGTATTTCCTCCCTGATATAGGAGCCAGACAGGAAAAGAAGACACCCCGGATGTATATAAGGGCTCCTCCTCCATAACCAGGTGTCTTCCCATTTTTCTCAGCTAAAAAACATTATCGGAAAATATTAATAGGGTTGGGAATATAATTATGCTGCCAGGAGGAGTCGAGGAAATTACATTATCAGGTATAATGTCTATTTTCCTCCTCCTCCCCTGGCAGCATACACAAGTGGGTTCATGCCAAAGCCAACAATAAAGGTATGGTAGTTGACCACTAACCTTATCAGTGAAATGTTTTGGGGTTTTTTTGTGTTTTTTTATTTTATTTCATGCTTCACTTTTTTTTTTTATGTTGCTATATTCAGAATTTTTCTGCCGAAGCTTGCATCTGCCGCGGCTATTAGGTTAAGCCTGTAGTGTTTTGAGAAAGTATGGAGTGAAGTCCATCCAGCTGCTTTACAAAGTTCTTATATAGTGGCAGACTCCTTCTGCGCCCATGTTGTAGCCATAGCTCTTGTAGAGTGTGCTTTTATTCCTAAAGGCACTTCCAATTTGTTACACTTACATGATTTTATCCACCTAGCGATAGAAGACTTTGTGGCCGCTTGACCCTTGTTTCTCCCTTCTGGCAGAATAAATAATTGCTTGAATTTTCCAAAGATTTTTGTCCTATTTAAATATATTAAAAGAAATGTAAATCAAACCATTAAAAAGCACTATGTCCTGCAGCACACCACTAAACACTGAAAAGCTTGAATTTCTGATACCTTTCTGGCCGAAGTAATGACTACTAGGAAAACCACTATCCATATTAACAATTTTAAGCTTACTTCCTGCAAGGGCTCAAAAGTATCTAAGACAAGATTCAAATTCCATGTTGGTAAAGGTCTTTTAACTCCTGGCCTAATTCTAGTGGTTGCCTGAATAAATTGCTTTATGTATTTATTCTGGGCCAGATCAATGTCAAACATTACACTCAATGCTGATTTATGAACTTTCAGGGTACTTAGGGCTAAACCCTTGTCTAAGCCTCCTTGCAAAAAAGGCTTAGGTTTATGACCGTGGACACTGCACCAATTTACAAATATGTCCCAAATTCTATAAAAAGCCTTCATAGTAACAGGTTTACGTGCTTTCATAAGAATATTGGGCCGGATCCAGAACTACGTCCGTCTTCCATAGACGGACGTAGTTTAATAAACAGTAGCTACTGCGCATGTTCCAATTTAAAAGAGCAAGGTCTTACCTCTAAGGTAATAATGGGCCGGATCCAGAGGAGCTGACATCTGTAGTCAATACTACTGGTTCTAATGTTTTGAACTTTTCCCTTTAGTAAGATTTTCGTCTCTTACCCACCAGGCTAAATCCTGCCTTGCCATTGGAGAGAGCAAGATTAGCTGCTCCTTGTCCTTTGCTTCTTTGTTCCATTGTTTAAGAAAGTTCTCCTGAAATTCCCTGACAAGATCCATGGTTGTTTTCTGATATTGTAAACATCTTGTATCAACTTCATCTTTCTTTCCGGTGTCAGAAACACTTTGCTTTGCAGGGCGTCGAATATCATTCCCAGATACGTGATAGATGTGTGTGGCTGTAATTGACTCTTGGACCAATTTATGATCCATCCCATCTCTTGTAGTCTTTCTAGCACTCTTGAAGTGTGAACCTGTGTTTGATTTCTGGAGTTCCCTGCTATCAACAGATCGTCTAAATATTGCCAAATATGAATTCCTTCCTTCCTTAGATCTGCAATAATCGGTACCAGAACTTTTGTGAACGTCCTTGGGGATGTTGACAAACCGAATGGCAGAGCCGTGAATTGCCAATGATGGTTGAAGACTTGGAATCTTAAGTATTTTTGATGACTTGGATGCACTGGAACATGAAGGTAGGCATCTTTTAGATCTATTGAGGTAAGGAACATACCTGCTTTGAGTCCTAATGCGACTGACTTTACTGACTCCATTTTGAACGGAACTACCTTGAGATGTTTAGTGCCATAGATCCATTATCATTCTGTAACCCTGTGTGTTTTTGTACCATGAACACCCTGGAATATACGCCTTTTTTCTGTGAAAAACTGGAACTTTGGTAATTACCTGTTGCCTTATCAGATCCTTCAGGTTGTCTTTCAACGCCTGTTTTTCTGCCATGGGGGCTGTAGAAGGTCAGTAGTAAGTCACTGGTCTTGACAGGAACTGCATCATATACCCATTCTTTATTGTCTTTAACATCCATTTGTCGGTAGTCATGGTAGTCCATTGCAGATAGAAAGAGGCTAGTCTTCCGCCTACTAGCAGAGAATCGCTGTTGCTTCTTGTGTCATCGGTTTGCTGAACGAAAATATCTGGTGTATTTGCCAAGAAATGAACGAAAATTCTGTCTGTTTATACCAGATTGATATCTTTGTGTGTATGACCTGCCAGATCGATAAGATCTTGCCTCTTTGAACTCTGTTGAGTGACCCTCTGGTGTCTGTTGGTATAAGGCTTCTTTGCTCGTTCTTGAGGTAACCATGTGGATTTACCCCATGACAATTTACTGATAACTTCGTTAAGTCTTGTGCCGAACAGATAATCCCCAGTGAAAGGTATAGCCACCAGCCTGCTTTTTGATTGGCTGTCCTCCGCCCAAGGCTTCAGCCATAATGCCCTGCGTGTTGCCACCGCCATTGCCATAGATCTAGCCGATAGTTTAATGGAATCCATGGACGCCTGATAGATTAATTCAATAGCTATTTGTCCATTTTGGATGGTTTTTAAAAGTTCTGTACGCTTTACACCATCTGCCACATTCTTTTCAAGGTCACCTGCCCATACTCTGAGGACTCTGGAAGTAACCGCTGTAGCCACTGCAGATCTCATGGCCGCACCAGCTATGGAATGCTGCTTCTTTAAGTTGATTTCCATCTTCTTGTCAATGGTGTCTTTGAAAGTGTTGGTGTCTTCCAAAGGTAATGTAGTCCTCTTTGACAACCTAGATATGGCGGCGTCCACCTTCGGGACTTCTTTCCACACTTTGGAATCTAGTATGATTTATACATTTTATTTTGGGATGACATATTTTTGTCCGGTGCCTTCCATTCTTCATTAATGATTTCTTTAATGAACTGGAAATTTACGTTTTTTTCAGTGGTTCTTTAAATAATAAATCATGCAACTGTAAGTCTTCCTTTTTTCCTGCAGGTTTAATGTTTTTTCAATTAATTTAAGGAGATTTTCAACCAGGTCTGCATTAATGGCGTCATCTTCCTTAGTTTTAACTGATTCAACATCAGACACTGGAGATTCACCAGGGATATATGCTCCTTCCACAGGATCTGATTCCTCAGATTTTTCTGATATTGGGGGCCTGGGTCTATTCAATGACATATTTGTTAAGTCTTCTTTAGTCACAAACGTGTCTGCAAGGGCTACTTTTAACATCTGAATGAAATCAGACATCTGTGATGAAGGTTGTTGTTGTTGTTCCTTCCCGTAACAAGTAACACAAAGGGTTAATGCAAACTCTGGCGGTAACATGGCATCACAAAGGGCACATTTATCTAATTTTTGCTTTTAATGGCTTGATCCAGAAGCTTTTTCTATACCGGATTTCTCAGAGCTGCATTAATAATAATAAGAAAAAAACGTACTAAATATTTAAACTTGTTTTAGAAAGTAATACATAAGGGACCTGATTCACACTTAAGAATCTTCTTAAAATAAGAACTTAAAGTCACACCTGGGCTAAACCATGTTGATTGCAGGGGAGTCATATTTCATCTGTTGCAAACAGTACTAGTGTTGAGAGGTGATATTTCACAGCCCAAGTTTAAATAACAGTGTGATAGTAAAGCTGGTCAGTATCTGTGTGCAGTAAGCAATTCAAAGATATATCTCTGCATGCAAAGAATACAATTAAATTAATTCCCCCTGCAATCAACATGGTTTTGCCCAGGAGTGACTTTAAGTTCTTATTTTAAGAAGATTCTTAAGTGTGAATCAGGTCCAAGATCAGTAACTATACTGACTTACCCTGACCGCAGAGACTGTGGCCGTTTTTCTTCTGACATTTCAACAGTAATAGTAAGGTTTTTTGCTCCAGCAGCTGCTTCACAATGATGATCCTTGTTAACAGCAATGAACTGGCGCCAGGCAAGTGTTTAAATTAAAGTTAACCAATAATATAAAAAATTGCCCTCTAGAACAATTCATGAATGTAAAAATACAATTTATGAAACAAGTGACTTTCATCTTGTCCCCCTGAGGCTTGATCAACCTCAGATAATTGGATTTGACCTATATCATCACTAGGAATTACTTTTGTGTTCATGATTGATACAATGTACTAGTCACTGTGGAGTGCAGCTGTAAGATACATTTTTGCAAGAAGTGTGTCAATATTTGTTTTAATTGTTTTATTTATCTGGTACCAGGTTAATTTGTTTAATAAATTGTATTTTTACATTCATGAATTGTTCTGGAAGGCAATTTTTAATATTATTGGTTAACTTTAAGCTTAGCTGAGGTTGTTACTGATTTAATTTAATCCACCAATTCAACATCATAATACTGCATTATATTAACCTCATACAGAGCTGGTCATTTTTCTTTCTTTCTTCTATAAATTGCCTATCAAGGGTCTCACAACCCCTTAGACCAGCAGCAGTAACTCTGAGTAGCCTGTGTATTTTTTGCTCCCTACATTTCCAGCGCCCGAATTGGTTTTCTTGTTTCTTTGTTTAAGCGTTTAAATAAGGCCTTAATTATTTACAGGTGTAATATACCTGTGATTGTCGTTTTTAGCATACAGACTCAGCCAAAATGGCGGCGCCCATGCGTAGCCCAGCTAGTTTTTCCACTTCCTGTCCAGATATCGTGCTTTTAAGTGCTAACTCACCCCCCTTCCAGAAAGGGGAAAACACAGTAATGCTGCCGCAAGGCCGGTATACACCTCTCCCTCCCGGCGTTTCCAGGGATGCGGACCGGAGGGCACAGAAACTTCTACGGAGGTAAGAAACTAACACTGACTCCTCTTACAGACAGGAAAAGAAGACACCTGGTTATGGAGGAGGAGCCCTTGTATACATCCGGGGGTGTCTTCTTTTCCTGTCTGGCTCCTATATCAGGGAGGAAATACCCACTTGTGTATGCTGATAGGGGAGGAGGAGGAAATTGTATTAAGATATTAAAAGCTTAAGTATCATTGGGAATAATTAACTATACTCTTTTTTTTATTTGTATAAGAAACAAATTATTTGCCCAATTCAGACTTAAGGAGCTTGAAATTTAGGGCCAGATTCAGAGCACTGAGTGCATTGCATATGCGCCCGGTGTTTTTCGACTTGAGATACTGCGCATGCGCAGTAATTTTCTAACGTCATCTACGTTTTTTTAGATGAATGTGGTTTTAAAGACCGCATTTACGCAATCTAGGTTTCTAAAAGAACCATAGATGACGTTAGAAAATTACTGCGCATGCGCAGTATCTCTAGTCGGAAAACACTGGGCAATGCAATGCGCTCGGTGCTCTGAATCTGGCCCTTAGAGAGGAAAATTACTCCTTGAAAAAACCATGTTGATTTCAGGGGAGTCATATTTTATCTCTTGCAAACTGTATTAGAGTTGAGAGTTCCCAGCCCAAGTCTTAATAACAGTGTAATAGTAAAGCTGGTCAGTATCTGTGTGCAGTAAGCAATTTAAAGATATATCCCTGCATGCAAAAAAATGCAATTAACTTGACTCCCCTTGAAATCAACATGGTTTTGCCCAGGTGTAGCCTTCCTCTCTTAATTTCAAGCTCCTTCTTAAGTCTGAATCAGGTCCAATAAGTTTATGGATATTTCGGAATAAAATTAAAAAAATGTAAAGCATTGATAGAGCAAATATAGAGAGAAACAGGAAGTGCAGCAGTATAGAGACATTCTTCGTCTGGCTCCAAGATTTGAAAAAAAATTGTCAAGCACTGGACTAATGAAAGGGAACAGGGAGGGATATAGCAAAAACAACGGGGGACATAATATGAGAATACTGTGGGCAATAATGTGTGGCATACTGTAGTATATATTGGCACTTATTTTATGCTATTGAAAACAGAAATTTGACCCAAAAAAAATTCCATTATAATGTTATTGATAAATGTTATAAATACTAACTCATTAATCACAATATAGTCAAGATAACACAAAGTAATTAGTTTGTTATACAAAAAAATGTTAGCGGAACATAAATTTAATTTGTATAATTTTACACATTAAATTACTTTTTCTTTTTTATTTATTTTTTTACTTCCGCAAAAGTAATATTGAACATCTTTTTCTTATTTATTCATAAATGAGCCAGCTTATTACACATCGATTTAAAAATTGACTTACCCAGCAATTGTCCTATGAAGCGAATACAAATTCTTCCGTCATTTTCAAGAAATTCAACAACAGTAGGCAATTTGTTTTCTAATAACATTTGAAATCTAGATAGGACATACTTCTTACGGACAACCTAGTTAATAAAAAATAAAAAAATAAAGGAATTATATAGAAAATTTATTACACTATAAAGAGAAACTTGAGCTCTAAACAAAGTGTATTAGACATTGGTTGAAATGTAAATATTTCTAATAACACAATGTAATAGTACATAAAAATGTTGTGGAGATAAATTACTTACATAGTCTACTGAAGACCTGATGTACAGCGTTATCTAAACACCTGTTATTGTCCATTTAAAAAATGCATTTTTGCATTATACATTTGTTCCCTGTGTTAATGCAGAGAAACCTTTCTTTTATCTGCATATGACTACACTGATGCAAGGTGCAGAAAACAATGTTTTTTTCCTTGTTCCATGCACAAATAATGTACTTTCATTATTGATCTAAAGCAGGGGTGGCCAAGCTCAGGCATCATGATCTACGAACGGTTCATGTTTTGCAGGTCTCATGATATAGTCAGAAAAGAGATAATCACTACCACCTGTAGATCTTTGATAATGTATCAGTCAGTAATGAACACACCTGTGCTCCAACAAGGAGACCTGGACCATTGGTAACTCATGAGGCCCCACCCATGATCTACAGCCTCAAGATCTAGACTTCCATAATAGAATGGTTTAGAAAGGCGTGCATCTTGCATACAACATGGACAGGAGGAGCAGGGTACGGGGATATGGCAATATGGCAATTGTACAGTAAGGACTAGATTGAGGCTTTGACAGATGAATACAGTATATATAAGTTATCTCTTGTGGGTACAAACTATAAAGAGCATACTGATGAAGATGACAGATTTTGGCACATCTTCAGATGGATGTGGCTATTCATACTATGCAAAACGTATCTTTTTTTTGACGCATTACGAATACATAGTACATTTGAAACGTACATTTTTATTAGCAAAAAATTACACATGGCATAAAAGGGTAACTATGTATTTTGCAGGTGACATACATACTGTATGTAACAGGGTAGACTAATAGGGAGGGGTAAAAAAAAAAGGGACCTAGACTAGAGGAATGGCCAAGAGCGTGAACTACTGTTTTATGCTTGAGGTAAACAAAATAGTAGAAATTACCAAGTAGGAAAGGAAACAAGGGGCCTGATTCAGTTGCCTGCGATGTCTGATTGCTATGCTTTTTCCATGAATTTACATCATAGATTTTTATGTGTACCTCACAGAGTTGCGTATTAAAATTTGCGATTTTTACTTTTTAGACGGCAACAGGTACACTAAGCGCATTTTACCGTCTTCACAGGCAATTGAATCAGAACGTTGGAGTCATTTCATGTGCCTTAAAGGTAGGTATTCAGTATAACAAAGCAATGAGAAAAAAAAATGTTTGGATAATAAGGAGAGGAATAAGTATCAAAATTAAAAGTAGTAATACCACTTTATAGGTCATTGGTACAGCACCACCTGGAATACTGAGTTGAGTTCTGAAGGTCTTATCTCTAGAAGGACATAGTTCTGACTTAAATACATGCCCAGTAGTGTAGTGTATCTCTGTTATTTTACACTGCATATACTAAGAGAAATGCACACGCAATTATGTATGAGCTAGACCTGAATGCAAGTCACTGTCTGACCATTTGCATTCATAGCGGTGTTTCATGGTTAATGTTGGAGGGATGTAATCAGTGTACAGTAAGGTCATGTTAACACAAATGCACCTGATACATACCCTAATTTAGACATAAGTACATAGAGTTCATAGGTAAACAGTAAAACCAAACATAGGGCATGTCTAAGTCCAGAAGGATGCCGGCTGACAATTCACAACCTATTTCTGACCATTGAGTTGATCTTTAACCTTTCCGAATGCAATACAAAAAATAATGAAAAAATAGTTAACACCTCCTAATAAAGCGGCGCTCCCTTTACCCCCTGCTGCAAAGAAAAGATGAGGGTTAAACCACTCCCTCAGAAAGTGTCTATTCTCCAATAGGAGGACAGACTCAAATCACATTAAAAACAATATCAATTCTTAAAATTGCGCTGAGGGTATTTTACAACGGAGAAAATTTCACAGTATTTCCAGGATCAGGACACGCCAGTAATGGGCCATGACCCTCCCCCCTTTCTTAAAGGTTTTTAATTATTAAGGGTTGAGATTGTGAAATATTGAAAAATTGGAACCAAAACTCTTTAATGTGGAAATCGCAGAAGTATTATTTTACTATTTTTTGATTCATTGTTCGTTTAATGTCTATTGAATATTAATGTGTATTAATCTGGAAGAACGGTTTGATGACATCACACACCCTGCATAAAGGACGTCCCAGTTTCATGATCCACCCACCTTGAGAAAGACATGTGATATGTAGAAACGCGTTGGTGATTCCTGACCAAACACAAGTGAACTACTTTCCTGCAGTATAAGGTTTTTAAAGAAAACTATTGTGATTTTATGTAGGCGGGTATCCGGACCCCGTATTGCATTGAAGACACTATCTGTAGCATCGTGGACTTGTGGGTCAGTTTTTTATTTGTTTTAAGAAAAGTGAATAAAATTGGATTGATTTGAAGCTGGGTACTGTCCTGTGTGGAGAGACGGAGATTGAATGAAGATCGTGACACTCTATATGCTTAATTCCAAGAGGTCAACTCTGTGAGTGCATAATTTGCGTGTGGCTCGGAGAAGTTGGCTAACTGTATTACACTATTGGTATGTTCTCTATTTTTCCTATACTTGCACTCGGTGAACGGGAAAAGATGTGGTGATCAACGGTGGATCAGACTTCCCCCCCCCTCCCTGGTTTGAGGACCTGATGATTAAAAATCTATGAAGGCTGAAAAACAAGTAATCTTGAAGTAAGCAGAATAGTAGTAGGTGGAACTTGAATATCGGAACGTTCTCGCACTATCGTTTGTTTCCCCTTGCTTTTTCGTCCCCCCCATCCGGGAGCGACGGGAGAGGAACACAAAAAGACACGCAGACAGTGATCAACGAAGACGGAGGGAGCAGACCACGGACGCTACAAGCATCACGGTGCAGAGGACCCAGAACGGGGTGCAGTTGCTAAACACTCAAGAGGCGATTATTGTAAGTAGGATACTTACTATATTAGTATAGCAAATGTAAGAACATACTACACTATTGTGCCTTCTCTTTTCATTGTATGAGAGAGGAGAACACACATTGAAGAGGAGAAAGAAGGAAGTGGAACTCCTTTCATATTGGGGGACATATTAGACTGAACTGAGGTCTGTCAATACTATTTGCAAAGAATCTTTTGATATTATGTGTTGTTCATGAAAGAATATTCAAAGGACTGAATCGATATTGTATAACATTGTTGCAGCTTGTACTCTCACTGGAAATACTGTGAAATTTTCTCCGTTGAAAAATACCCTCAGCGCAATTTTAAGAATTGATATTGTTTTTAATCCCATAGCAACCAATCAGATTCTAGCTATAGGTTTCCTATTACACACTAGAACATGTCAGCCAGAATCTCATTGGTTGCTAAGGGCAATATTTAAACTTTTCCTTTCCCACAGTTTAGTAAATCTGGCCTCTGGAGAGGACTGAGACAGGTACTGGGAAAACAGGGCTGGTACGGAAGGAG
>WWET01001539.1:0-22467 GCA_011038615.1 Limnodynastes dumerilii | reverse complement strand
CACCTTGAGAAAGACATGTGATATGTAGAAACGCGTTGGTGATTCCTGACCAAACACAAGTGAACTACTTTCCTGCAGTATAAGGTTTTTAAAGAAAACTATTGTGATTTTATGTAGGCGGGTATCCGGACCCCGTATTGCATTGAAGACACTATCTGTAGCATCGTGGACTTGTGGGTCAGTTTTTTATTTGTTTTAAGAAAAGTGAATAAAATTGATTTGATTTGAAGCTGGGTACTGTCCTGTGTGGAGAGACGGAGATTGAATGAAGATCGTGACACTCTATATGCTTAATTCCAAGAGGTCAACTCTGTGAGTGCATATTTTGCGCTCGGAGAAGGAATAAAATTGGATTGATTTGAAGCTGGGTACTGTCCTGTGTGGAGAGACGGAGATTGAATGAAGATCGTGACACTCTATATGCTTAATTCCAAGAGGTCAACTCTGTGAGTGCATATTTTGCGTGTGGCTCAGAGAAGTTGGCTAACTGTATTACACTATTGGTATGTTCTCTATTTTTCCTATACTTGCACTCGGTGAACGGGAAAAGATGTGGTGATCAACGGTGGATCAGACTTTCCCCCCCCTCCCTGGTTTGAGGACCTGATGATTAAAAATCTATGAAGGCTGAAAAACAAGTAATCTTGAAGTAAGCAGAATAGTAGTAGGTGGAACTTGAATATCGGAACGTTCTCGCACTATCGTTTGTTTCCCCTTGCTTTTTCTCCCCCCCCCCATCCGGGAGCGACGGGAACGGAACACAAGGAGACACGCAGACAGTGATTAACGGAGACGGAGGGAGCAGACCACGGACGCTACAAGCATCACGGTGCAGAGGACCCAGAACGGGGTGCAGTTGCTAAACACTCAAGAGGCGATTATTGTAAGTAGGATACTTACTATATTAGTATAGCAAATGTAAGAACATACTACACTATTGTGCCTTCTCTTTTTATTGTATGAGAGAGGAGAACACACATTGAAGAGGAGAAAGAAGGAAGTGGAACTCCTTTCATATTGGGGGACATATTAGACTGAACTGAGGTCTGTCAATACTATTTGCAAAGAATCTTTTGATATTATGTGTTGTTCATGAAAGAATATTCAAAGGACTGAATCGATATTGTATAACATTGTTGCAGCTTGTACTCTCACTGGAAATACTGTGAAATTTTCTCCGTTGAAAAATACCCTCAGCGCAATTTTAAGAATTGATATTGTTTTTAATGCAATACAAAAAATAGTTTTTGGTTTTTTTTTTACCTTTTAGTACATTTGCATTATTACAGTAGCACTTGTACATAGTATAACCATCCATTTCCACTATATATTATAGTAAAGTATCCCGCATTTGCATTTTGATAGCGGAGGGGAAAAAAACATATCTAGGTATGAAGCGGTATGTGATTGCAACCTGCAATACTCACCTAGGGGTCCACAGCTGCAGCTGCTTGTCCCTATGGATCCCATATAGGCCTCCTATTATTTGCAGTTGAATATATGGAACACAGAATGCTTGCAATTTTGTGTTCAGATCTGAATCAGGCCCAAAGCATGCAAGGAAGGGCCAGCATTTTGAAAAATTTCAAGAAATAATAAACATGTATAGATTGGAGCAGAGAAGGGTGCAGGGTATACTTTATAGGCCTTCAAATATGTAAGGGCTTGAACCACAAAAGGGATACTCGCAGTGCGCCTATTCCTGTCTATTACACAAAGAACAAATCTCGAATTTTCTGTGAAGGGCGCATAAAATTCTGCAACGTAAATTTGCAGAAACAGCACCACAATTCGGGGTCACAGGTAAATGAATCAGGCTGAATGAGTGCTAGAGCACTAACAGTCACACCCAACGCAATTTCCCAACACGACCAATATCCACACCTTGTCTGTAGAAACACACTGTACAATTGTATCTGATCTGCCCAATAACTTTATGGTGTGTACCCAGCTTTAGCCTTGCTTGTTGCTGCAAATTAGTTCCACAACAGTATTTCATCATGTTTATTTTCTATGAAAAATTAAAACACACAAAACATTTGAACTGTTTCACCTACTTTTCAGGAAATCTAAATACCAACCATTATGATTATTACTAATATTATTTCCATGTGAGTTTAAAGAATTCATAAACTTTTTCTGAGATCATGTTGCACTCCTTGAAAAACAATGGATATTTACATGATAATTAAGACATTTTACTGAAATAAATAATGGGCAGTTGGTCTAAATAGTCTGTAACTTAGGGTTTAGCTGATATATTTTTTTCCAACTTTCTGAAATGTATTATACAGCCAGTAGTGTCACGACGTAAGCATCCCCAGAGGCTCCACCTAGGCGCCTTTTAGTATCTTTTTGTAGGTAGACCGAAATGCAGCCCTATATGACCTTTCCTTATCACAACGACCTCTAAATACTTGGATTTGTCCTGGACCATCAGACATTACCATAAAAATCCAACTGAAGTTATATTAGATGTCGTTGTTCATTTAATGCCACTGAAGTCACCGAAAACCTTTTCTAGGGTATATTTTTCTACAGCTACTCACAGACACACTAGCATCCTCCATCATCTCTATAACACAGGCAAAGCAAAGAAAATTCTCCTCGCCCTCGAACCCTTGCAGTAGCCAGCACGGGTCATGTCGGTAATGGACCCGCTCATACAGCTGCGCCCCTAGCACGGACATGTCGGGTTCTCGCTGCAGTATTGCGGGGCGCTTCCCGCTCTTTCTGGTGTGCTCTGTTCCCGGATTTTTATTGGCTTGTTAGGGTGAACTAAAAATACGTCCGATTATTGCTATTTTTGTAGTGAAATAAGGCATTTTAGCTTAATGCATAAATCTCTACTTGGATAAAATTGATGGATCAATTAAATCAATATCCTTTTCCCATGTACTAATATTGATTTACGAACAAGAGAGTTTGATTCGTGACGCTCAGAATTTGCTGTGAACCAAACATGAAAACCATGCAAATAGCTTATTTGCCACCTGCACAAACATGAGACAAAAAAATATTGCAGCATGCGGCTAACTGGTTTACATAGTAACACTAAATTGACAGCCTTATAGGAATTTACTTGGAATGTAAAGGTTTGACTCTTAATACAGATTCATGTGATTTTGTTTAACAAGCATGGTAGATTTTCATGCTGAAATGCCAAATTTATTAGTCCCCTAAATTTATTACTGATGTTATGTTATGTTACATCATGTTATTTGCAAGATATGCATCTCCTGCCAGCATACCTCTCAACATTTGAGAATTGGAAAGAGGGACAAAATTATACAGCCTGATAGGGGGGGTGTCTTGTACCGTCCAGTGGGCAAGTCTGAGGAAAGTGGGTGTGTCTTGTACCACCCAGAGTGCGGATCTAGCGTCTGTCCTTTTTATTAATTCAGACATCCATGTGTGCTCCTTATTAATTAGCCTGCCATCCATATGTCTGCTCGGTACTTGTTTATCTTTGCGGCCCCCTGCTGGAGAGGCCGCTGGTTACGCTACTTGCGTATTTTTTTCTGCAGCAGAGGGCGCGCGCGACCGCGCTCCGGTGGAGCTGTGTGCGTCCCCCAGCGGCGGCCCATGTAAAACAATAATAAGGAGGAGGGTGTCTCTCCGTCCGCCCCCCCCCTCTTCGTGTCCCCAATGTCCCCACCGTGTCATGTCCGGTCTCCAGAGGCTCTCGCCACCACAGAACATCATCTCCGTCCGTCCGTCCCCGATACAGCAACATGTCCGGTCACGGACATTATTGCTGCATCAGTGTCACCCATGCACGCACGCACCCGCCGTTTCATGTCCGGTCTCCAGAAGCCTGCTCCCACTGCCGCCGCACAGAACATCAGTGTCACCTACCTACCCACAGTGCCCGTGCCCCCAGAGAGAGAGAGAGAGAATTGAAAAAAAAAACAATGTACGTAACTTACGTAGCGGGAGCCGCAAAGATAAACAAGTACCGTCTGCTCCTTTATTATTTGTCCAGCCTCCATATATCTTCCCTTGTTTATATGTCCAGCCTCCATATCTGCCCCTTTATTATTTGTCCAGCTTCCATGTCAGCCCCTTATTATGTCCAGCCTCCATATGTCTCTCCCGTTTATTTGTCCAGCCTCCATATATTTTCCTTAATTATTTGTCCAGCCTACATGTCTGCCCTTTATTATTATGTCCAGCCTCCATATGTCTCTCCTGTTTATTTGTCCAGCCTCCATGCCTGCCTCTCTATTATTTATCTAGCCTCCATATCTCTCTCCCCTGTTTATTTGTGCAGCCTCCATGTCTGCACCTTTATTTTTTGTCCATCCTTCATGTCCGCCTCTTTATTATTTGTACAACCTCCTTGCCCGCCCCTTTATAATTTATTCTCATACTTACCTTTGATGTCTTCTCCCTCCGCAGCACTCCCTCTTTCTGTCTCCCACGCTGTCTCTCCCAGTCACATGGTGCGGCAGTACTGGTAAAGTAGGGCTCCTACGAGAGCCTGTAGGACCAAATCTGTTTTCTTGAATGTAAAAAGTTTGAAACTACAGGGCTCCTGTAGGAGTCCCGTATTACCTCTACTGTTGTGTAAAAAGCTATGCCGCATATACAGTGGCACCAGTTTAAAAGAGAAAGGAGAAAAAGAAAAAAAAACCTTGGTCATGATCTCTCAGGACAAATTGTAAAGCGGGCAGGGCAGTCTCCCAAAAGCAGGACTGTCCCGCTGGAATCAGGACCATTGGGAGATATTAAACCTCACAAATAAACTAAAATTGAACAACTGAATACTACAAAAACTCCAGTAGCGTATAGATGCCAATTATATTTAAATACACGTAAGAAAAATATACACATGAAAAGATAAGTGAATGACGTGATACATTGTGCTAATACGAATATAAAACCTTATGAAAGTGGATACTTAGTACTTTAGCGATTAGATGCCAATTATATTAAAATACACATAAGAAATATAACATGGGAAGATAAATGACGTGATATATTGTGCTAATACAAATGTAAAACCTTATAAAAGTTGATACTTTGTATTCTATTTAAGTGTTGCATAAAGATATTACATGATAAACTTACCTAATGACATATTATAACTTATTAAGGTGCTATATATAAACATTACATAAAAAATGAGTGAACAAATATAGTGAACCCTATATTATTTTTATTTATTTATTATGATAATTGTGAATTATAGCAAAAAGTGCTGTTGTACAATGACCATAGAACTTATTTGTATTATAATAATTCAATTATATCCTACTTATGTTAGATTAATCATAGATAGTAACAGTACTAGCTGTACTTATGAATTATAACAATAAAAATATCAAGTGGAAAGTGCTAATCAGAACACTACTGAAACTTATAAGGTTAACAAAAGCCAATATGTAGTATGTAGTTTATCTATTTCCTATCTACACACCCACACATATAATAATTAAAATATAAATATAATTCTCAACCTTAATATATTAAAATTAAACATTTATCAATACATGATATCTGTATTCTAATTAATATCCTTATTTTATTTATCAATATTAAAATAGATGGATAAACAATCAAATACAAATATAATATTAAATATGCAATCCTAAAAATCCCTAATTGTATCAATCTACTATGATTAATGGGTTGTACAAACATAACAATAAATAGTAAATGAAACTGCTATGAGACCAAATAACAATAAAAACTAGAAAATTAAAAAACATCATATTTAATAAATCATTAGAAAGTACTTAATTGTGCAAATAATAAATGAGGCTGTTTGGAGGCACTTCTACATAAACCCTGGTTATAACATCAAATTCCATAATATGTCTGGGGCTATGTAATGGGAAAATGATAATTAGAAAACAACTAATAACTAAACCACTACAGTAAGAGCCACACGGCATCCCTCCCATAGCTGTAAAGCTTATTTCCCACTCAGTATAACTACACCAAGAAAAAAACAATTTTTTATATTTTTTAATATTTTAATTATTGCATATATGAAGGATATTAATTAGAATACAGATATCATGTATTGATAAATGTTTAATTTTATATATTAAGGTTGAGAATTATATTTATATTTTAATTATTATATGTATGGGTGTGTAGATAGGAAATAGATAAACTACATACTACATATTGACTTTTGTTAAACTTATAAGTTTCAGTAGTGTTCTGATTAGCACTTTCCACTTGATGTTATTTTCCCATGTTATATTTCTTATGTGTTTTCTAATATAATTGGCATCTAATCGCTAGAGTACAAAGTATCCACTTTCATAAGGTTTTATATTCGTATTAGCACAATATATCACGTCATTCACTTATCTTTTCATACGTATAATTTTCTTATGTGTATTTAAATATAATTAGCATCTAATCGCTACTGGAGTTTTTGTAGTACTCAGTTGTTCAATTTTAGTTTATTTGTGAGGTTTAATAAGAGTTGTTAAGTAGTGCAGCGGCATACAGGGTTAAAAACAAAAGAGCAGGAACGGAACAACAATACCACCCCCCAAGAGGAGCAGTAAAAACGGCTTCAATCAAACCCAACCGCGGGAACACTATAAACACAGCCCCACACACAGCATGGATCACCTTTGAAAAAGGACTGTGTTCCGAAACGCGTTAAGTGATTCCAGTGTCTCAGGTGCCCGACTGTATCCCGACGTCCCTGGTGTCTTTCTGCTTGTTTTCTATCTCCTGACCGTTGTCTGCTGATCTGAACGTCCCAGCACGATGAGTCACAGATCCGCTCATTCACCAACTTTTATCACTGGGGTATGTATGTTATAGTTGGACTTTTTACCTGATTTTCCTATATGTATATTGTTTTGGAATTTGTGGTTTTTATTGAATAGTAAATTTATTTATTACATACACTATTACACTATTATTGATTTATAATTTTTTTTAAATAATTTTTTACCATTTATATACTATGAGATCAATATAATAAGATATAATGTCTAATCCCATGACTCGTTTTGTTTCATGCAATGGATATCATGAACGTCTTGGAGGCTACTAGCTTTTATTAATCTAATTTAAGGTATTGCAACAGTGGATTTTTTGGACTTGTTACACTATTTCTCACATGTATGTCGCCGTGTTAAATTATTTACAGTCGGGTTAGGTATTTTATAAGGTTTTATTATTTACACACACCTTCAGCGCTTTTCCTGCCCATTATCTTTTCTATTATATTAGGTAGCATCACTGTGGTTAACCTTATTGTCCCGATCCTCGGGTCCGTATGACAGGGGAATCACATACGCCGGATGTTATGGAAAAGGGGCTGTATTCTCATTTACTACGGTCGTATCTCCGTCATAAAGGCAGAGATACACATGTAAATGAGGGGACAGGGAGGGGGAAAAGTTAAGGTAGAATTCTGGACACGTAAGTGTCCAGATTTACTACCATTAGCGGGGAGTGCAGGGGGCGTGCACTCCCCACTACGCAATCGGTGGTAATGACCTTACGTGCCTGTAAGGTGCGCATAGGTCTGGATCCGGCCCATTGTCTCAAAGCACTAGAGACAGTGGGGGAGAGAGGCAGGTTATTACCTAGGCTTTATGCTTTGTATATTCCCCTTGTGTTTTAATTTTTCCCATTGTATCCACACAATACATAATTTTTGGGGCCCTTATTCAACTGAGCGTGATGTTGCATATAGGGCACGATGTTGTCTAACTTGTATAAAATAGACAACTTTTCACCCAAATTCCACAATGTAATTACAGTAATTTTGGGTATAATGTTGGACCAATTCACTAACATCAAAGCCAGTTAACCTACAAAGAATCCCTATTCAATTGCTGAACATAACAGGGATGTTGTACACATCCCTGCAATTTAGAAGCCAAAATCGTGCATTGTAATTCACAACTATAAGAGTTGCAATTTGCAATACAAATCTATGGGGAGAGAAAAACAACATTTATTTAATGCATTATATATTAATAATAACAGGGAGGCTCTTATATTGCATATGGTGGACACTAGACTGCAGGGCACCCTGGTGTCAAAGCATGCAGGCACTTTTGGTTCTCGAAGTACCAACATGCCCTGGCAGCCATAGGCATTCTGGCTTTTAATGCTATGCTTTTAAACACTTTTTTTTAAAACAACTCTTTAAACAACCTAAATTGATCTTCACATTGCTCCAAACACTTGAAAACAAACATACAGGTCTAATTACTCAGACCACCGCCGCAAGACTGATTCTTTGCTTGCCAGGACCTGTATATGAGCTCATACGCTATCCTGACAGAACAGTGTGGAGGTTATAAATAAAGGTCCTGGCCAGCATTATTTATTACTAACAGGAAAGCTCTTATATTGCATGTGGGGGATACTAAATGCCACAGCAAGCCCATGGTTTTCCATGTGCCAGCATGCCAAAGCTTGTAATGGCAGCCTGGGCTTGCTGCGCACTGTAGTGAAGGGGGTAATTTAAGTTTTATTATTTTTCAAGGGAGAGGGTGTGTTTTAAATTACACCATCATAGTTCTCAAGATACAACGTTTCGTTTTGGCGGTCCCTGTACTCAGGGTCGCAGGCAGCTGATGATAACGTGTAGCGCTCACGTGAGGGCACTATGAAACGCAGAGATGTCTTCTGTTCGCTTATAGGCTAGAAGACAGTAGCCATTTTGTCGAAGTCAAAAAAAAAGCTACGCAGCAATAGTCTGCACAAGAGCAATGGTGGCTCTAAACGAAGACAGCAAACTCACAAAGTTGGAATGAAAAAGGCGGAGCTTAAGGAACTCTACCCATTCCGGTTTTTTTTGGCGGAAGTGCACAACACGTTTCTGCAGCGCCGTCTTCTTTGCTTGGTCCGTGTATCCTCCGTGAAGCTTTCGGCCGAGAGGAATCTTAAACTAGACAATCATGGTAAGAGCTAGACTGATGAGTGAATGCGTGTACATGATCATGTAGGTAACGAGCAGCTTCTGCAGCCCCTTTGCTTATGGGCATTTTAGTGTTGTTTTTCTCGATGTGCTGGCTTCTGTTTTTCTCAAGTGTGTTATTTATTTAGTTGGCCGTGTAATCTTTTACAGACTGAACCAGAAGTAAATCCCAAAGCCTATCCCCTGGCTGATGCCCAGCTTACCAAGACTCTGCTGGACCTCGTGCAGCAGGCTACAAACTACAAGCAGCTCCGTAAAGGGGCCAATGAAGGTAACGAAATGTGATTTACAACCCGTGTCTTTACTGTGAAATAAATCCTGGGATAGCTTTCTGATATTTTTAATATAGAGATAACCGAAGGTTGACGTTGTACACCCTTTTACCTACGTTTCATGTTTCCAAAGTCAGTGTTGTCAGTTTGCATTGATTATAAGAGTGAAGGTAGCTTTTCCTTAGCTTTAGTTTTGTTCTGCTGTGTTTACATATACTGTAATAGTATTGTTTAAAACCTACAACTGTTTTTCCTCTCCACAGCCACAAAAACCCTGAACAGAGGAATTTCAGAGTTCATAGTGATGGCAGCAGATGCTGAACCCCTGGAGATCATCCTTCACCTTCCACTTCTCTGTGAAGATAAGAACGTCCCTTATGTTTTTGTGCGGTCCAAACAAGCTTTGGGAAGAGCATGTGGGGTCTCTAGAGCAATCATCGCTTGTTCGGTGGTCATCAAAGAAGGTTCCCAATTGAAGCCTCAGATCCAGAGTATTCAACAAGCTATTGAAAGACTGCTGGTATAATTGACAAAACATTAGGCATAATGCATTTTTTTTTTATTAAAGGTTATTAGGCTAGCTTAAAAATCAGGAAGAAATCTTGATCATAAAGCTATTTGTTGCTTGAAGACAACCTTTGTATTTTGTGTTATTCAAATACAGATTTGTAAGTTTTTGTTATCAGCGATGTTCTAGCTGTTGAAATGCTTTCTCCCCCATTTTGTCAACTTGTATTATATGTGTATTTTTAATATAAAACAAATATACTGGTAACAACTGCGTGTAAAGTTTTTTTTTTTCTATTGATGTCTGGAAGACTCATTTTTTCTGCCCTACAAATTGCAACTGTTCACAAAATCACTTAATAAGATTTGATGGATTTGGTTTTTATATGAAGCCAACATATTATATTCTGTGTGTACTTAGAGTTAATAAATGATTAAAAAACTTATTTATATTGTGATTGGAATGGTGTGCTTCAAAAAGCTATTATTCATTGCACACATGCACCATTATTGGCGTGATGCTCTGTCCCACCAGCACAGTTCACTGACTGAAGAAGAAAAATTAAGAAACCTGTTGCTATCTAAATCAACCTATGCAACAGTGTAATATTTGCTTTGGGAAATGTATCAAATCACAAATTACTGCATGTGAGTCAGCAGGGAACAAGTGTTTTGTATATATAATTATATATTCTGTTCTGTAATATACTTTTAACTTGTGTATTATGCAAGATAGCAAAGGTTTGTGAGTGTAGATATAGATAAGTAAAATAATAAAAGCAATACAAATCATATTAAAAACTTGCTGATGTCAATGTGACAGGATATTATAAGATTTCCTTCCACTCTTTATAGTATAGTTTTAAACAATTACAAACTGGATAGGAACAAACAGATTGGGTGTATAAACAAACTTACAATTGTTACATAAAAATACAAAAAATTCCAGTGCACACTAGCAAAACAAATAAATAAAAATATAAAGCACTATATAAATATATAGACTGCCAACCTCAAACAGGGCTGGAGCCTGTCAATAAAACACAAGGAAAGTATAAGAATAAAGAGGTATCTTGGTTTAAAAAAAAAACCTATATGACTCCTAGAGATCACCATAAATATAAAATTTAATATAACATTCAACATTTAGACACAACAGATAGCATTAATAAAATACTGCCTGAATGCTGGAAAAATTCTATAGCAATGGAAGAGATAAATCTCTAAGCATATGCAATTGAGAGCTAATAAGCAGTCTGTGTAAACAATATGTGTAGATCAATACAATTGTGTATTGTACAATCGATGGAAGAAGTTATTGGGTTGTCACTCACTTGGAGGTAGATACGTAGACCATACTACCTGAAGTGTTGGTAGGTGCCCTGTTGATTAGAGGATTTTACCCAGAGATGTGAGTGCAACGGAGGACAGAGCTGAAGCCAAAGGAAAACGTAGACTGCACGTCTAAGCACCGGTCTCAATGGATCCGTATAGAGAAGTGCTGACTGCACCAATACAGGGCAACAATGCAGGTCACACCAATCTGAAATAAGGTAGAATACGAGACCTCACCAGGACAGGTGGATATCCCAGGAGACAAGGCTCAGGCCGGTAAGCACTGCAGGCAAGTCCGTCTGGGCGTCAGAGTCGGTGGGTCAGTTGCAAATTTTTGCCGAGAATAGCGGTGCGGGGCAAACAGCGGGTACAATTAATAGTAGATGAAATTTGTACTGCAAATCCTGCCAATTGTGCAGAGATCTCAATGTAAATGATAAAAGTATTAGGCTTCCAATAAATGAATAGCGGTAATAGTTAAAACGCCCTTATGCGTTTCATCACACTGCTGTGATTTCATCAGAGGGTAAGTGTTGAGTGTTCGTAGTACCTCCTTTATAGTGAGTTAATTAATCTCAAATTGAGCCACCTGAAAAGTCCTTCACATTTTCAACACAATATTGGAAAAGAAAAGGAAGTTAAAAGTAAGGTAAACTTTGAACACTGTAACAATGATCTCAGGAAATCGGATAACAAATAGTTAATAATTGTTTAGTTCCTCTAGCCTTTCTTGGTATGATTTGTTACAAAGGCCATGGACCATTTTAGTTGCTCTTCTTTGCACAGTCTCTAATGTATTTATGTCTTTCTGGAGATATGGCCTCGAGAACTGAACGCAGTATTCTAGGTGAGGGCGTACCAATGATTTATAAAGGGGCATCACTACTTCTCTCTTTCTGCTACTAATTCCTCTCCCTATGCAACCAAGCATCTGACTTGCCTTTTTCATTGCTTTGTTACATTGATTGGCTACCTTCAAGTTACTGGAAATATATTACTGGAATCATGTATGCAATCTGTTACTCTTTACAAAAATATAGGTCACACATCTATACAAAGTAGGTGTAAATATCTACTCTCTAACACTGTTATCTGTACTGCCTTCTAGTTTTAAAGTCATGGATAAAAGGATTTCCGCAGTGACTGGATTATTTTTCTAGTCTACACCTTTCACTAATCTGCTTATTCAAACTGTGGCACACAAGTAGTAGCTCCACAGAAATGCCAACAACCATTAAGTCGGGGCGTATGCAGAGCTCTGGCCGCATTGCATATGCGGCCGGAGTTTTCCGATATGAGCTACTGCACATGTGCAGTAATTTTGTTACGTCATCTACGTTACTTGTTGCAACGTAGATTGCGTATATGCTCTGCATACGGCCCTTTACGTGTTACTAGCACAAACGCCAGGGTTTAAATCGTCAAGTTGTTATCAACAATCTTCAAGTTATCAACAATACTGCTTTCACATCTTCACCCTGGCAATAACCCGGGTTTTTCAACCCGGATCACTGCCAGGTCTTTTCGTTGAAAAAAAACTCCCAAAAAACCGAGTGATTCCCTTTAAAACATTGCAGGGTAGCCCTGGAAAATTCTAGGTCCTAGGTCTGTCCTGACATTGTGAGAGACTCAGCATGTGGAACTAATTTACTGTTGCATAGCAACAGTACACAAATCCCTTCAATCTGGTGTATTAGGTGAGACAAGGGTTAAAAACCTGTGTCAGTACCTTTCACACAACCGGACACAGGAAAAACCCTTTTGTTCCCGTGTCCGAGTCCCCAGTTATTAGACCTAGGACCAGGACCCAATACCTTTCAGATCACCACCAAAAACCCGGGTTTTTAGGGTGTATAAGTTGGATGTAATGGTCAACATTTTAAAAATAATTTGCAGCTTGACAATATGTAGTTTTTGTTAATATTTAATGTTATGTAATGTCATTCAAAATAAGGTTCACCCTCTATCCTGATGAAACCTTGCCCACAACTGACCTTATTTGTTCAAATCACACCCTCTTTTCCATAAGCCCCACCCCTTGTGGTCTGTGAACCGGGATGCAATATCATCCAAATTCATCCAATGGCAGACCCAGTCCCTGCGTCAAAGTTCTGCCCAGCACACGCGTGCGTGCCCAACAGAGACAACCAAGCAAACAAACGGACCAATGAATTTATACAAGGTAATGATTCTACCTGTCTTGAGACAAGACATGAGTTTCTCAACATCAACTACAATTGACTTATAAGCACACCAAAAACAGTCATCTTTATATGTAATTTCATGTTATTTTATATACTTAATCTTAATGTGTCCCTCATTAGTCCTATAGAGATGATGATGATGATGATAATAATAATAATAGTTTAAAAAAAAATTGCCGACTGTACCAATACGGGGCAACAATGCAGGTCACACCAATCTGAAATAAGGTAGAATACGAGACCTCACCAGGACAGGTGAATATCCCAGGAGACAGGGCTCAGGCCGGTAAGCACTGCAGGCAAGTCCGTCTGGGCATCAGCGTCGGTGGATCAGTTGCAAATTTTTTCAGAGGATAGTGGTGAATTGAATTTAAGTCGATTTACAAAGTTCGAATTATTTTTTTTTTTTTTTTTTTTTTTTTCTCTTTTTTTTTTTTTTTTTTAACCTTCCTTTTCTTTTCCAATATTGTATTGAAAATGTGAAGGACTTTTCAGGTGGCTCAATTTGAGATTAATTAACTCACTATAAAGGAGGTACTACGAACACTCAACACTTACCCTCTGATGAAATCACAGCAGTGTGATGAAACGCATAAGGGCGTTTTAACTATTACCGCTATTCATTTATTGGAAGCCTAATACTTTTATCATTTACATTGAGATCTCTGCACAATTGGCAGGATTTGCAGTACAAATTTCATCTACTATTAATTGTACCCGCTGTTTGCCCCGCACCGCTATTCTCTGCAAAAATTTGCAACTGACCCACCGACTCTGACGCCCAGACGGACTTGCCTGCAGTGCTTACCGGCCTGAGCCTTGTCTCCTGGGATATCCACCTGTCCTGGTGAGGTCTCGTATTCTACCTTATTTCAGATTGGTGTGACCTGCATTGTTGCCCTGTATTGGTGCAGTCAGCACTTCTCTATACGGATCCATTGAGACCGGTGCTTAGACGTGCAGTCTACGTTTTCCTTTGGCTTCAGCTCTGTCCTCCGTTGCACTCACATCTCTGGGTAAAATCCTCTAATCAACGGGGCACCTACCAACATTACCAACCCTTCAGGTAGTACGGTCTACGTATCTTACCTCCAAGTGAGTGACAACCCAATTACTTCTTCCATCGATTGTACATTCAAAGTCAGCTCTTTGCCATTGTGATCACGAAGCATAGTGCAACAATTTATTGTGTACACCTTGTTACAAAGAACGATTCATGTGAAACTTTTCAATACGGAGTTTGCAAACTGTGTTGATCTACACATATTGTTTACACAGACTGCTTATTAACTCTCAATTGCATATATTTAGAGATTTATTTCTTCCATTGCTGTAGAATCTTTCCAGTATTCATGCAGTATTTTATTAATGCTATGTGTTGTGTCTAAATGTTGAATGTTATATTAAATTTTATATTTATGGTGATCTCTAGGAGTCATATAGGTTTTATTTGGCCCCAGTATACCTCTTTATTCTTATACAATTGTTACATTAATGCAACTGAAACATTGATTAGAAGCAAGTAGTTTGACATAAATTGATTTTGGACTGTATCTGCACAGTAAACCACTGCTCGAATGCAGCTCTTTGAACTCTGATTTGTAGCTCCTTCCCACAAATCAGCTATTTAAAAAAAAATAGCAGCTCATGGGCAGCAGCTGCATATCTTTACTAACTATGTGAAATGCTATTTAATAGCATTGAACATAGAATGAGATCTGATTTGCAACTGCTGCCTTGGAGCTGCATATTAAATAGCACTGTACAGAGATCTTTGCTTTGCAGCTGCTTCCAGGTGGCCTGAAGAAAACAGACACCATCTTTGCCAACTATAGGGCCTTATTCAGCCAGCAGATGTAACAGGAACCATCTGGTCTGGACGCCAAAATGGCACTGGCTAAGTAAGTGTATATGTATACAATAGTTGTATATTTATGTGTGTGTGTCCATCATCATCTGCACATAATACATCGTAAAAGTGCTATCCCAGGGGGCATGGCCTAGCTGCGGAGGAGACCAGACGCGTCTTGGAGAAGCTCCGCTATCCCCGGCTTATAAAGCGCGTTCTTCAGGGTCAGATACAACCCAAAGTGCCTCCAAACACTCCTTACAGCCTGCGGACATTGTGGGGTGGATCGCTTACCATCTTCGCGGGAGTCCTGCAGAGACTGAGGGTGTCAGGCCTGCATTAAGCCTGTCTGCCTGTGGCTTCCTCCTTCTGTGTTCTGTCCCGGCGGGAGCCCCCTGAGGGCGTTAAGAGTCAGCGGTAGCTGAGAGCTGTCCTCTGATCCTTATAGGTGCCCTCCGGACGGCTGTATACAGCATTAGAGCCCGCACAAGATGGAATCTGGTGAAGCGGCCATCATTACTGGAGACCGTGTGTCTGTGGGCCTCAGAGTTTCCTGCGCAGGCTCAGTTACCTAACGTGAGTACCAGGAGGGAGGACATTCATTTATAACTAAGCCTCTACAGCAGGATCTGGGGCTGGAGCTGAGTTACCATCAGTTGGAAAGTGGGAGAGTGGAGCAGAAGCTATCTTACTGTTCCTGTAAAAGCCTTCTTGTGATTGCAACACCATGTTCATTCAACCCAGTTGCATATATGCATGATAATACGTTTAATACCTGAAGTGATTGGGGCTAGAGTGCTTGAGCATTGCAGAACCTCATTTCACAAATATATCACATTAGGTGCAAGAGCATCTTAATTACTTTTTCAAAGTTTTTTCTATTTGGCCATGCCTTTTGGACTCTCTTGGTTTGCAGTTTTATATCTTCAATAGCCACTGGAGGGCACCAAAGTACCTGAATTTAAACCCTGCAATATATTTTTTTATATTGTCTTTACACTACGTCTGGTCTGCTCTATTTAATATGGTAGAGTAATTTTTAGATGTGACCCCACCACGGTGATCTTTCCGTAATGTGTTAAAAGGACTGTGCTTTACTACCTTACACGGATTTCCGTTATCTGTAATTTTGCGCCTAATCTTGTCTTACTTGAATCTCCAGTGGGGATGTCTCCAAAACATAACAAGCCGCCAAAAGCACCAACTCCGATCCGTTTTGCCCCACTAGCAACTCCTGATAAGGAACTTGGGACCTCAACATCAATAGAGTCTCTTGGCTCCCCTCCAAATCCCCAGCTGCCTGACTTACGCTTGGATCCTGATTCAGACGCACCATTAACAATTAGGTCAATGCACCAGTTATTATGCGCCCTGAGGTCGGATCTCACTACAGAATTTCAATTGTCATCGGCTAAACTGCAAACTGAAATCGTGGAGATCGGTGGGTGAACGGATCACTTAGAAACTAAAATGGAGGAACTGGTGTCTTCTCACAATAACTTAATTACTGCTCATGAGACCTTAACACTGGAGGTAGCAGCATTGCGAGATAAGGTCGCCGACCTTGAAGACAGATCTCGGCGTAATAACATTAAAATCCGTTGTATCCCAGAATCGGTCTCTAACTCCGAGTTGATGGACTTTGCAAAAACCTTTTTTCAACGGCTTCTTCCTTCTGCTGACTGTAAAGAACTCCTCATTGATAGGATCCATAGACTTCCCCGGCCTAGGACTATGGGAGGCTCTCTTCTTAGTGATACTCTGCTCCGGGTCCACTTCTTTCACATCAAGGAACAGATCCTACGTGCAGCAAGAGTAGCAGAGGGCTCGGATACATTGGGAAACCTACAATTATTCCCAGACTTTTCTGCAACTGCAGTGGGGAAGCGCCAGGCATTCCGCCCAATCACTGCAGCCTTGAGGGACAATAAAATTCTGTATCGATGGGGGTTCCCAGTGAAGCTGCTCATTCAATATGAAGGATCAACTTACAGCGTGTCTTCCCTGGAAGCCGGTCTAAAGCTTTTACAAGAATGGGACATTCCTGTCAAAATACCGCCCCTCAGTCAGCCAGCAGCAGAGGTCAAGTCTACATGGTCCAAAACGTTGTGAAGCCGTCATCGTTTGTGAGATTATTTCGTTTGCTTTGTTGCTTATTACCTAAATATGTTAAAGTTTTGCAGTTTTATCTATGGCTACTTGGCCGTATCTCTTTAAGTACCAAAAGTTACTGTATGCTTTAAATAATCGGTATAATGCTTGTTTGTATAGTTAGGTATATTGGATTTCAAGTTATTATTAGTAACTAATGTAACCATAATTGGTAATGGCTAGCATATCTTTTTGCTTTGCAAGGCCTAATATAATATATTTTATAGTAGTAAAACTTCAGTTTAGGGATGAGATTATTTAGCATGTCTCGCTTTAGACTAATTTCACACTGTTATGCCTCCTTTTATACTGCTCTCCTATTACTGTTCTCTTTTTATTGTTTCGTGTCTGTCTGGAGAACCAGTCCTTACTGTTCAATATAGTTTAATATAGTATTAGATCACATGGTGGTGGGGTCTATATAGGCCTGCCCCAATGGTAAAGGAGTTGCCCGTAAAAAGGGTCATTTCAACCCCCCTCACTTTCCCCTCTTTCCTGCTTCCCTTGTACACTCATCAGCGAATTGCCCAACCGGATCAGGTAACATTTTGTAAACTGTCTGTTCTGATATTAGCAGTTATGGGAACTTGGGATTATGGTTAACTTGTTAAGTTTATATGTAAAGGGACTCAATTCACCAAACAAAAGAGCTTTGGCCCTGCATTATTTTCATAAACAGAGGGTCGGGGTAGTAGCAGTCCAGGAAACTCATTTTTCCTCCCTAGCCCCACCTAAATTCATTAATATTCGATATCC
Organism: Limnodynastes dumerilii; assembly: GCA_011038615.1. NCBI lineage: Eukaryota > Metazoa > Chordata > Amphibia > Anura > Limnodynastidae > Limnodynastes > Limnodynastes dumerilii. The sequence continues at coordinate 4,479 of WWET01001539.1, read as the reverse complement.
CCTGTGTTATTCAGCAAATGGCCCTTTCAAACGTAATGGTGTGGCTATCCTATTCAGAGCGGGCCTTGAATTTAATTTGGTGTCAGAGCTGAGAGATAAGAATGGCAGATATCTTATACTGGTAGGTAAACTGGAGGGGAGTTGGGTCACCTTGGTTTCAGTTTACATCCCTAATTCTGGTCAAATTTCTTTCCTTAGGGCTGTGTTCGAGGAGGTATTTAAGATACGTAAAGGACATGTAATGATCTTAGGAGACTTCAACTTAGTTGTAGACCCCAAATTAGACAGATCACGTAAACCTCAATCCCTCTCCAGAGTAGGTAGTAGGCCCCCACTGGCCTTTCGCAGTCTTCTACTTGAATTTGACTTGTACAATGTTTGGAGGATTCAGAACCCGATAAAGCGCGATTATAGTTTTTATTCCCCGGTCCATAAGTCATATTCTAGAATAGATATGATTTTTCTGGATAAATGGTCCCTACAACAGGCCTTGAATGTCCGAATCCTCCCCATCACGTGGTCTGACCATGCCCCTACATTATTGTCCTGGGACTCTAAAGTGTCCCTCATCCCTCCTAGACCATGGCGCATGCCAGACTACTTGCTTACAGGAGTTGAGGGGAAGAGGGCGCTTGCAGAGGCGTCGCTATATCTGGAAACCAATAGTCCTGAGGAAACATCCTTGGGAAATTTTTGGTGCGCTTTAAAAGCAGTGGTTAGAGGAGTGGCGATTCAGACTGGGTCACGCCTGCAGAGACAGTCGGCCTAGGGTGAGTGGGAGAAGCGGATTACACAGCTCGAAATGCTCCATAAAGCCTCCCCCTCGGAACAATATCAGCGTCAATTAAATGAAGTCCGTACTAAACTTTGTACTCACCTGATGTTTCAATCTCGTATTCAGCTCAATAACTTGCGGCAAAACTTTTATACGGCAGGTAATAAAGCAGGTAAAATGCTTGCCAGAAAGGTGAGAGCGCTGCAAGCACAACATAGGATTAAACTGGTGCATGCAAAAGATGGTGGGAAAGTTATGAATCCAGCACAAATAGCGAATGTTTTTGCACAATACTATGAGCAATTATATAACTTGCGTTGTGACCCGCTTGTCCCTCAGCCCACACCAAGCCTGGTTGCAGAGTATCTGAGTAATTTACAGCTTCCTACCATAGGCGCTAAGGACATAGAACACCTAACGGCTCCATGGTCAGATCAGGAGGTGGCGGCAGTAATTAAATCTCTTCCGCTGGGTAAGTCTCCTGGCCCAGATGGGTTTTCCAATAAATTTTATGCGGAATTTAGTGAGCAAATTGTCCCTATTCTGACCCAACTATTTAATCACATACCTCAAGGGGGTTCCTTCCCTAAAGAAATGCTGGAATCCAGGATTATTACTATCCTGAAGCCTGGTAAGGACCCAGCGGATTGTAAGAACTATCGTCCTATTGCCCTCCTCAACACAGACCTTAAGATTTTCGCTAAACTTTTGGCGAACCGCATATGTCCCCTTCTGTCCAGTTTAATTCATCCAGATCAGGTAGGCTTCATTACGGGACGTCAAGCTCCAGATAATGTGCGCAGGGTTTTAAACCTGGTTGAGATTGTGGAGAGGGAGGGGAGACCATTTGTCTTTTTGTCACTCGATGCTGAGAAGGCATTCAATAGACTCCACTGGGGATATATGTCAGCAGTACTATCTAAATTTGGTTTCCAGGGGCCGATCCTGCACTCTATCCTGGCTTTATACAATAACCCCACGGCCAGAGTTTTTAGCAATGGTTTTCTTTTGGACCCGTTTGCTATATCAAATGGTACGCGCCAGGGGTGCCCTCTTTCCCCTTTAATATTTGCTTTGTCTATTGAGCCATTGGCGTTCCATATTAGAGCTTCCGCCCATTTCCCTGGTCTGACTTTTGGAGGCATCTCACAAAAACTCTGCTTATTCGCAGATGATGTTATGTTATTTGTAACTGACCCGGTGAGCTCTCTCCCCCCTGTCCATGGTATTCTTGACCTCTATAGTCGTGTTTCATACTATAAATTGAACACGGCCAAATCAGAGGCTCTATCCTTTAACCTAGCGAACACTGTTCAGGCCGGCTTGAGGATGACCTTCCCATATGTTTGGAAAGAAAAGAGTCTGGTATATTTGGGCATTCAGATCCCAGTGAGTATTTCTCAAGTAGTCGAGTGTAATTATGTCCCATTATTAGATAGTTTGACCTTATTGACTAAGAAGTGGCTCCCCTATGAACTATCCTGGTTGGGCCGTATTGCGGCATTTAAGTTGACCCTGCTGCCAAAAGTGTTATATCTTTTTCGAACCATCCCTTATAGTGTACCGAGGGCCTTGATGGACAAATTGACTCGTATGTCTACTTACATATGGAAGGGGCGTCCTGCCAGAATTGCCCTGAAACGGCTAACTCTCCCTAAGACTGCAGGAGGTTTGGGAGTTTCCCATCTTACAAAGTATCATGAGGCATGTATGTTGGCACAGTTGGAGGAGTGGGACAGGCCAGGACCTAGGCAATTGTGGGTCACTATTGAAGAAAGAGCAGCCACGTTAGTCCCCATCCAAGACTTGAAATGGCCACCGAGGGCCATGCGTCCAGCGGACCCGTCCCTTTTATTGTCAACACAGAGCTCGCTACAGGGATCTGGGATAGAGCTGTATTGAGATTACGCGAAGTGGAGGTTCCATCACCTATGTTATCCATTGCAGCAATGGGTAAGCTGATACCAGATATCTCTTGGATACATAAGGATATTAAGACACTGTCTGATATCATGGTAGGCACATCAGTTGTCTCTTTTATGTTGCTACAATCTAAATTTGGCCTTCAATCTAGAGATAACTATAAATATTTACAATTATATAATTGGGTTCACACAGTCCCACAGGGTCGGGCAAGGTTTATTCCTCCACCAGAGATAATCCTGAATAGATTTACGGGAGCCCTGGGTTTGAAGGGAATTTCGTTCTGGTATAGGTTTCTTTCAGAACCGCAAAGCACCCTGTCAGTGAGCATGGGAACGAGACCTTGAGGTTACTTTATCCCTGTCAGAATGGAAAAAAATATTTGTGTCATCCCATAAGGTCTCCCAATGTACAAACCATGCTGAAATGTTGGTTAAACTGGGTCTCCCAATGTACAAACCATGTTGAATTGTTGGTCAAATAGGTGTTATCTTTCCCCAACCAGAATGCACAGTATGTGCTCATCTAATACAAAATACTGTTGGAGGGATTGTGGTTTCATAGGCTCTATTTTTCATGTGTTCTGGGATTGCCCCAGGATCAGACCACTATGGATAGAGATATTTAAGTTTTTCAACTCTTTATTTAAACTGAGCTTCACTCCGTCCCCGCTCTTGGCCCTGTTACATGTTTATCCCCCTGAAGTGCAAAGTTGTCATAGGTATGTGATGGGACACATCTTAATATCTACAAAGGCTGCTATCGCTCAAAACTGAAAGTCAACTGATATTCCCCAGATAGCTAAGATCCTCTCTAAAGTCCAGTTTAGCTATGATATGGAGATTAGAGCAACAACATACTCTATGAAATCCACATCAACCACAGTTAAGTGGCTCCCGTTGACTAATTATGTTTATGATCGTGATAATGCACAGTCGGCGCCCAGATCGGTCTGTTATGATTTTGATGTAGCCGATCTGGCAGAACCTTCAGTTGATATTTAAACTGGGTTTATAGTTACCCTATCGGCGTGGGGTTGATGTCTAAATGGTGTTTTGTAAGGTATCCTTTTCTCTTTGCATCTATCGCCCAGGATCCCATACCTGACAGTAACCAACTGAGCAGGCTCTATTCAGAGCCGTATTCAGCAAGCTAAATGAGTGTACACCCTCTTCCCCCATCCTGCCCTTCCTTCCCTACCTTCTTTCCCCCTATTCCTTTTATGTTTTATACATAACTTGTTTAACTCGGTGCCATTCGGCAATTGACTGTTTATATTGTAATTTCATTGTATTTTACTGTTATGGCTCACTATTTACAGTTCCCCATCCCTCTTTTTTTCTGTACCCCATAAAATGTGTCTTTGATAAAACAATAAAAATCTAATGATGTTAAAAAAAAAAAAGTGCTATCCCAGGATTCAGTGAGGTACATGTATTTCATTGGTAGTGATTCAAATCTGTTTCTCTGAGGGAAACATCTCATTTTAATTTATTATGTAATTTATGTTTAACTATTTGTGAAGTGGGGGGGCAGCAACTATTTTATATATTTGTGGGAGGGAGTGTGTATGTGAGAATAATTATGTGTATTTGTGCGTGATGGAGGAAAAAGAAAAATTATATATATTTAATCCTGCTTCTTGTAAATTTTTTGGCTTTAAGGGCCTTATTCACTAAAGACGATATTTTACATAAAAATCGCATCGCGGGGCCCCGATTTCCCCGCCAAATTTTTTTTGGGGGGCCAAATTCACTAAGCTGCGATGTTTTACAAACACA
>WWET01001538.1:341434-354667 GCA_011038615.1 Limnodynastes dumerilii | reverse complement strand
ATATATGGTTTGAAGAGTATGTGTCTACAGGATATGCAAAGTGGTTCTTCATACCATAGTGGATAGTTGGTACACCCCATGCCCTAGACCCTATTTGATCCATAGTTTTATTTCTTTTTTTCCTAGGACTTTGGGCAACCTTATGTTTATTCCAAGCACTTTTAAACTGGTCTACCGCAGAGGTTCTCAACCTGTAATACTTGTACCACTAGTGGTACTTGGACCATTGTCAGGTGGTACTCAGGGCAAATGGTCAAGGTTGTAAGTAAGTACCACACCAAACGCCCAGGGACATCATTTAAATTATTTTGACATATGTATAATATGCACCTTAAAACCACTGCAAATATATGTAAACAAAAACAACAAAAACCCTGAAAATACACATATGTCATGGTTATGTGTATACATGATATGCAATATGGTACTTGACATGATTCCATAGTGGGTAAGTGGTACTCTTCAGGTTGAGATCCACTCTACTGTATGAACCTCTGCCACTTCTGATGGTTTTCCACTTCTCAACTACTCTTGAGAAGTAAGGGTATTAAGTAATATTAGCTGCTATTATATCCCCCTTGACCTTCTCTGCTCCAAGCTATACATGTTACTTCCTCTAGCCTGTCTCTGTATGTTGTATGACACAGGCCATGCACCACTTTGGTTGCTCTGCTTTGCACAGTCTTTAATGTATATATGTCCTTCTGGAGATACGGCCTCCAGAACTGAACACAGTATTCCAGATGAGGCCGCACCAATGACCTACCTATAAAGGGGCATCACTACTTCTCTCTTTCTGCTACTAATACTTCTCCCTATGTAACCAAGTATACGACTGGTCTATATCAATGCTTTGTTGCACTCAAGTTTGGTGCTTTCAAGATGGAGGAAAAGGGTGCGTATTCAAAGACGTCCTTACACCTATTGTACTCCTGCTTTTAATAATAACTGTAGCCATTTCAAGTTCACAAAGTATTGCGTTAAATACTGATATTGCTGGTTGCACAGTGTTGAGGATTTTTGAAGTCACCACTTGGGTTAACACTATTTGCACAAATCTGCCAATTGTCAACAGGAGGCAAGAAGCTATTTCAACACCGGCTGTTGTGAATAGTCCCGAGCAGCAGGGTTGGCAGTTGTGTTAGTTGAGAACACGGTGCATTACTTAACAACATTTTTTGGATGGGTTTAGTGTTTGATTGAAAGGCTAATGATCTGGGTTTATGTTTAAGGTCTGTGAACATATTAGACTTATTTAAAGTTTTTGGCTTGTTCGGCAGGCTCTGAAAGGTCCCCTCAAAGACTCTTCCTGATTCTTAATTGGTCTATGGATTCTTTCCAAACTTGTGACATCTCCTTGGTGCACTCTGGAAATGTGTTTGATAAATGAGCCCAAGCTAAACATTAATCATGTTCCTTTATTTAATGTTGTAAACATTCCTTTCACTTATAAATAATGACAGATTCCATGCTTTTACTCTTTAACACCATTAACACTGGGGCTCCAATCAATACACCCTGATATTTCTTTATTAGGAAAATTTCAGATCTGTTCAAATTACCATGAGTGAAAATAGCTCGTCCAGGATATTCCCTAATGCACAATGTGGTCTTTCTTCCTGCAGGTTTTAAGGGCCTGGAATTTTCCAGGTCAGTCCTGGTTTTCTGCATTTACTTTAGGTCGTATTCAGTGAACCGTTTTTTTTTATTTTTGGCAGTTGATCTAACCCTAAAAATATGCACGGGGCCCTCTGAATATGGCCCTTAGAGGGGAGCCCAGTGCCCTGGATTAAAATCTCTGCACAGATTTGCATCCTTCTGAATGCATATGCCTGCGGTTTCTGCCATCCGCTTACCTTCATCTGCGCACCGCTCCTGCTAATTTTGCGTAACGCACCATGGAAAACCTAGCGTACCGAACTGAGGATCCTATTCAAGCTTAAGAAGCTGCGGTCTCTTAAGAACGGTCTTTTAAGGATTGACCTACCACGCTACTATTCTACTACTTCCCGTTCCCAATAGCAATTTACTACCTGCAGATGTTTTCGAACAGTGATACATTCCCCATTTAGCTGGCCGCTGAATCATTTTCAAAATAGGGTTGTCTGGTACGGCAGCAGCTTCCTGGGTGGGACTTGATGTTATCAAGCCCCACCCACGCTTAGTAACATTCATGGCTTGAGGCAAGGATTGGCATAAAATCACTACCTCAATCCCAGAACTTTGTGAATTAGAACTGATTCTCTTAGAGGTTCTAATAAAATAATTGCTCAGTTCTTTTTTGACTTTTAAAGTTTAACAGCAATAAAAAAAAACAAGAAACAAAAACAGGAGTATACAAAAGGGAGAAAAATTGAAAATAACAATTATCAAATGTTTCAGTCTGAAGCATTTATATGACTTTAACAAACCAAAACACAAAAAACCCTCCTTGGCATCTGTTGAAAAATGAATAATGAACTTTATTTCCATATAATTTCTAAGGCCACGCAGGACAGCCAGCTGCACTCTGCAGGCTTAAGATGCATGCAACCGTCAAGCAATCTGTTTTACTTATTCTCTTGTTTGATAAACTACAAAGTCGTCTCACTCTTGCAAATCTGTGCAATAATGCCATTTAAATAGCTTGAAAGCCAAGATGTACTGTGGTGCCTAAGGAAGCTACTTAAAGCCTGAACAAGCGGTCAGCTAGGTGTTTACAACGCTGTAATCTCCTTCCTCCATCACTGTCAGGCGCATTATCGTCTAATGGACGGTTGAAGGGAGACATCAAACAAATCACAACTTGGACTTTTTCCACATGATCTTTTAATATTGCAATTAATTAACAGAACATCCTCCAAACACAGGCAGACACAAGTCAGTGTGGGGAATAGTAATTTAGTGACTTGTTCATTTACCATGCCATATGTGTAGCTCAGCCTGCCAAGGCATATTTTATTTTTTAAATGAAATAGACGGATAATGTGTACATACAGGTAGAAACATTAAAGAGAGTGTGGGCAGGATGATTGCACTCACACATTACATCAGGGCAACCTACTTTTTATTTCCCGGAGATCTTAGAGGAAAGATATAGATTCTGATATGTGGGCGTGGCTTGATGCTGTCATCAAGTCCCACCCATACCAGGTAACTTTAGGGATTACAATTGTGATTGACAGGAGGGAGGGACTTGTGGGAGATTTGCCGACTTTCCTGGAATACCGGGAGAACTGCCCAAATTTTGTGAGTCTCCTGGATGTTCTAGGAGAGTCAGCAACCCTAGAAGCATATGGGCTGACTGCGGCTAAGTTAAAAGCAACTACGTGACCAAAATATGTAGCGCAAAAGTGGTAAACTGTAAAAAAATAAAAAATGTTATGTAATCGCACAGGGCATGTCTCTAGCTGACTTAAAGGGGGCGCCCGGGAGGGCAGCCCCCCTTTGGGACACCCTATCCTCCACACACAGACGCCGACCACATGATACAACCAGCATAATTCACAGAACCTGTACTGGGAATACAGGTCTCCTACGGGAGTCCTGTAGGACCAAACTTATTTCATTGAATAGCGCTACCTCACATATGATGCATTGTTACTCGTGGAAATAGAATTGATCCTAAAGGGCTCCCATAGGAGCCCTGTATTCCCAGTACAGTTTGTGTGAATGACGCTGATAGGCAGCATTATTCCAGAAGAGCTTAGCGGGAAGGAGGAAGAGGGAGAATACAGCAGCAGTAAGTGTATTTTAAAATAGAAGGGGCACCTTGGAGGCTGGATACAATAGGGGCACAAATGGAGGCTGGACACAGAAGGGGCACAAATGGAGGCTGGACACAGAAGGGGCACAAATAGAGGCTGGCCACAGAATGGGCGCCAATGGAGGCTGGACACAGAAGGGGCACATATGGAGTCTGGAGACAATAAGGGTCCATATGGAGACTGACCACAGAAGGGGCACAAATGGAGGCTGGGTATAGAAGGGGCACAACTAGAGGCTGTACACATAAGGGGCATAAAAGGGGTATAAGTGGATGACTGGGCACACATAAATGGGGTAGAAGTGGATAGCTGGGCACACATAAAAGGTGTAGAAGTGGATGGCAAGGCACACATAAAAGGGTTAGAAACGGATAGCTGGGCACACATAAAAGGGGCAGAAATGGATAGCTGGGCACACATAAAAGGGGCAGAAATGGATGGCTGGGCACACATAAAAGGTGCAGAAGTGGAGGCTGGTTACACATAAAAGGTGTAGAAGTGGAGTCTGGGCACACATAAAAGGAGTAGAAGTGGATGGCTGGGCACACATAAATGAGGTAGAAGTGGATGGCTGGGCACACATAAAAGGGGTAGAAGCGGATAGCTGGGCACACATTAAAGGGGTAGAAGTGGATGTCTGGGCACACATAAAAGGGGTAGAAGCGGTGGCTGGGCACACATAAAAGGAGTGAAAGTGGTTGGCTGGACACATACAAGGAGATACAAGTAAATGGCTGGATGCAGACTTATTATATGGGGAGGGTGGATTCACCATAACATTTTTCCGCCCTTGGCTCTGCTAGGTCTAGAAACAGCCCTGTGCCCTTATAATACATTGACTATGACCCTCCACCACTTCCCTGCCTCGACACACCCCTCAGAGCACAAGCCGCCAATGCTCAAATTGCGCTCTGCTGTGAATTGGTCATGACTGCGCGCTCAGTAGAAAAACATGCAGAGAAACGTCCCGTTAGCTGGCGGTTACTCACCTCCGGATCACTTCTATTCTTGGTACGTTGCAGTATACAACAACACTACAGTATAGAATAATTCCAACACTGCATTCCTATCATGCCCTAAAATGTCCGCGTTACTTGCTGCACCAGTTTCAAAGCTAGAAATGACCTTGTACATCAGATGTATAAAAGCAAAGACGCAGGTCTTATTTTATTAATACAAATACCGTCTGTAGTACAGGCTGGGCTCCCAGATATTGCAAGGCCTTAGAAAAAGGAATTGAGATCATTACTTCCAACACGTTCTCAATCATCTGGAAAAAGTAAATGGAAACTTTGTATCTAAGGGGGCAAGATAACTCAAAGAATATCCCCCAAAGGATTAGAAATCACTAAAGTGCAATATACTTTAATATAACCAGCACAAACAGCGATAGCCTGTCACAAAGTGCCGGCTGCAATAAATATTCCACATGCGCTTGCTGTGAACGCTGTGCAGTCATTTCTCTGGGAGCAGATTTCCAGGCAGCTGGGACGACGGTAGATTATGAAACGACCTCGGGTCCAGCAGCTCAGTCCCACTCATCAAGTTCATAGTTACCACTATCACCGGACATACACATGGCCTGAAGTCACGAGTGACACACATAAAACACCCTATGTTTATGATTGCCATACTAGATTCACGCAAGCGTCCAAGTACATCAAATAAGTAGCTATAAATCAAAGGCAATAAAAGAAAACAATTTTAAAAGTGACCCAAGGTGCTGGTCGCTATAAACGACAGCAACTATTGAGATATTAGCTCGCCGTAGGTTTTTATGGGCACTGTATGGGCTAAACTAAGGCTGATGGCACGGAATATAAAAATGCTGGGGCTTATTTTGTTTGTTTTATGCACCATGCACAAATGTCCTACACTCCAGATTACCTGTGGGTGCAGGAGGGGAGGCCGATATGGGGTCTGGAAGGGAAACACAGTTGATACTTCCCCCCTCCGAGGAGGGTAACTACAGGAAGGTAAGAGGTCAGTCGCTCCTCCAGCACTATAAGCACACTGTCAGAGGCTGACAGCTTATACAGCGCTCGGCACTCCGTCTATGAATGTATGTATGTATGTATGTATGTATAGCAGGGATGGATTACCCACAAGGCAACCTAGGCACCCGCCTTGGGCCTGGCAAGCCCCAAGGGCCCGAGGGTGCCCAGGATCCAACACTGTTCATCACCCTTGTGGCCTTATCAGGCGAGAGCTGTCATTTCTAACATGCAGGCCCATCAATATTGTCTGTGCATGTAATACATGTGTGAAATGTCATAGCTCAAGCAGCCACCTCAGTATAATCGGCTGCATTTCCTCTCAATTGCTCCTTCTAGTGGCTATCAGCACCCCCTTGGGAAGACCCAAACCAGCATCTCATACATGGAAGGCCAAGTTCTGTTTTAAGCTGTTAGCCTCTGACAGCTTCCATCAGGCAGTGCACCCACCAGAGATGGAACTAGCGAGTTGTGGGCCCAGGGGCAAAAAATGTGCTTTGGCCCTGATGATATCCCAGGTAACCAAGTGGGGAGCTTTGGCGGTGCGGTGATGATGGCTGTGGGCCCTTGTATCAGCATGGGCCCTGGTGCACCAATGGTAGTTCCGCCCCTGGGTCCCGCCTTGCTTCACCCCCCAGTCCTGCCCATCCAGACTCAGGCCCCCCTCCTTGCTATGGACTCATGTTTGTCACCTTCCGTCCCTGTTCCCACCTCCCTCCACCATAGCAGTTATTCCACTGGTTAATACAGTGCAGTCTCAGGGGTCTCTTTTGTGAAAGTGTGTAACACTGAAGCTGCAGAAGAGGGCGCTATTCTTTTTATAGTATGGTAAGGAGAACCTTGAGGGCAGAGCCACTGGCCCTCACTAAACATGCTATATATATAGTATAAGACACACCTCCTGTGACTAAGTATAAGACACACCTCCTGTGACTAAGTATAAGACACACCTCCTCTGGCTGAGTATAAGACACACCTCTTCTGGCTAAGTATAAGACACACCTTCTCTGAACACAGTTGATACTTCCCCCCTCCGAGGAGGGTAACTACAGGAAGGTAAGAGGTCAGTCGCTCCTCCAGCACTATAAGCACACTGTCAGAGGCTGACAGCTTATACAGCGCTCGGCACTCCGTCTATGAATGTATGTATGTATGTATGTATGTATAGCAGGGATGGATTACCCACAAGGCAACCTAGGCACCCGCCTTGGGCCTGGCAAGCCCCAAGGGCCCGAGGGTGCCCAGGATCCAACACTGTTAATCACCCTTGGGGCCTTATCAGGCGAGAGCTGTCATTTCTAACATGCAGGCCCATCAATATTGTCTGTGCATGTAATACATGTGTGAAATGTCATAGCTCAAGCAGCCACCTCAGTATAATCGGCTGCATTTCCTCTCAATTGCTCCTTCTAGTGGCTATCAGCACCCCCTTGGGAAGACCCAAACCGGCATCTCATACATGGAGGGCCAAGTTCTGTTTTAAGCTGGTAGCCTCTGACAGCTTCCATCAGGCAGTGGTCCCACCAGAGATGGAACTAACGAGTTGTGGGCCCAGGTGCAAAAAATGTGCTTTGGACCTGATGATATCCCAGGTAACCAAGTGGGGAGCTTTGGCGGTGCGATGATGACGGCTGTGGGCCCTTGTATCAGCATGGGCCCTGGTGCACCAATGGTAGTTCTGTCCCTGGGTCCCGCCTAGCTTCACCCCCCAGTCCTGCCCATCCAGACTCAGGCCCCCCTCCTTGCTATGGACTCATGTTTGTCACCTTCCGCCCCTGTTCCCACCTCCCTCCACCATAGCAGTTATTCCACTGGTTAATACAGTGCAGTCTCGGGGGTCTCTTTTGTGAAAGTGTGTAACACTGAAGCTGCAGAAGAGGGCGCTATTGTTTTTGTAGTATGGTGAGGAGAACCTTGAGGGCAGAGCCATTGGCCCTCACTAAACATGCTAAGAGGTCCAATTATTGCAAGCTCTCTCCCTGGTCAAGCTGTTCTGTACTTGCACAGTTTACAGGAGCTATAGCAGTTTTTATATATGGGAAATGAGGGGTATGGCTATAAATGTCTCTAGGGTAGCTGTGTATAAAACATGTCTCCTGTGGCAATGTAGAAGCCAAACCATCTCTGGCTGGTCCAGGACACACCTCCTTTGTCTCAGCGCTCTACACATCTCCTCTGGCTAAGCACAAGACACATCTCTGAGTAAAAGACACACACTATCAGGCTGAGTATAAGACACCCCTCCTGTGACTAAGTATAAGACACACCTCCTGTGACTAAGTATAAGACACACCTCCTCTGGCTGAGTATAAGACACACCTCTTCTGGCTAAGTATAAGACACACCTTCTCTGGCTGAGTATAAGACACACCTCCTCTGGCTGTGTATAAGACACACCTCCTCTGGCTGTGTATAAGACACACCTTCTGTGACTAAGTATAAGACACACCAACTCTGGCTGAGTATAAGACATACCTCCTCTGGCTGTGTATAAGACACACCTCCTCTGGCTGAGTATAAGACACACCTTCTCTGGCTGAGTATAAGACACACCTCCTCTTACTGAGTATAAAACATGTCTCCTCTGACTGAGCATAAGACACACCTCCTCTGGCTGAATACAAGACACACCTCCTCTGGCTGAATACAAGACACACCTCCTCTGGCTGAATATAAGACACGTCTCCTCTGGTTTATTAAAAGACACACCTCCTCTATTGTATATCCTGTATGCCTTTGTTTTGCTAACAGGAAATCTTTATTCATCTTCTATGAAGGCTTAAGAAGCAAGCCTTTGTGTATGGTGTAAATACTGCTTGACTCTTCAACTACTGATCAACTACTATGCACAGGGATGACGACTATTTAAAGCTTCCCTCTGAGAGATCTCGGAGGAAGCCATAGATGTCTACAAGGGGGCGGGGCTTAATGTCACAATTAATGCAAATCACACCTGAAGCCCCGCCCCCTGACCAGGAATGTCCTTTTCTTAGTATTACTAGGCATGGGAATGGGGCTTGATGACCCATATTACGTCTTCAAGTCCCATCTTGCCTCTAGTAACAGTAAGAATAATAGGATGGGGGCGGGACTTGAGGCCGCGGTTTGCATAAAACTACAGCCTCAAATCCCCTGTGGGAGATTTGATGGCTCTCCCGGGAAAGCGGGAGAGCTGCCCAAATTTCGGGAGTCTCCCGTATATTCCAGGAAAGTCGGCAACCCTGCCTTTGCCCAGTGCACAGGGTGCAATAATGGACTTACAGCTATCGGGTCGTATTCAGGATCCATGTGGTGATCGTATCGCAATAATACGCATGGCCGGTGCAGGCCAAACCCCCCTCACAAGCACAACACTCCCCTCTCTCGGCTGTCGAAGACTGTCACCGCCATAGACCACTTGTAACTTTCCGAGTGCATTCCCGTGCGTGTGTCCTCCGTACAATGCAATTCATGATAGTCGCACCCACTTTCCTTAATTTTAATGCCTCCCCCGCCCATTTTTATTAAGATTTTCCCATGCGTATTTTTGAGTCGCATATCCGTCCTTATGTACCAACGTGCGATTCACATGTCCGTCCTTAAGGCACTTTTGCGCGAATAGTCTACATTAACTACATAAATAAAGTTACTACGCATGTGCAGTTGATCCGATCGTATAAACGCGCACAGGACTGGCCGAAAAAACGGATCTCTGAATACGACCCATCATGTTTCCTTGCATGGATATCATTTTGGTGAAAAACTCGTAAATACACCAACACTTTCTCCTTGTGTCCTGATTGCTTGTTGAAAATGACCCCCATTACCCCTGCTGGGCAGATTTGGATGTCGACGTGACCATACTTTGAGTGATCTCTCTGTACTGTCTTGGGCTAGAAAGAAGTGGTTATTGTAACTGGTCTTCAGTAACAGTTCTATAGACTGCTCTTTTATTTATTGATAAGAACATATACAGTGATTTTTCTTTTGCTTCAAGTAATAGCTGGATATGTAGCTAAAATGACTTTTCTACGGATCCAAACCTTCCAATTTACAATGACATCTAGTCAACTGAGGAAGTGATTTTTGTACACAGAGAAATAAGAACATGAAGTATGACAGTAAATGAAGGCCAATTTGAGCATTGAGTCTAGTGTTTTTCTTTCAAGGTCACAATGTTATTTTTGGTGTTCAGTTCAACTACTATATTTACCTCAAACTCATGACTTGGAATTTGCTCATCAAAGTTCTGAAAGCATAAGGGGGGAAGGATAAGGAAAAAAAATAATAATAAAAGGTATGCACTTTCCACTTTAGTAGGAAAAGTTTTCATCCAAGTTAGTAGCGGTTTTCCCTTGACGACAGACCACTGGCCTCCAAGCTCCCAGGTTTTCAACACTCACTCATCTTCTACATGTGACACCTCATTAACTATCAAATCTGGCTCCTCCATAGCCACAGATTTATCCATCAGAGAATTCAACATATTTTAGGCAGCCGGTTGAACATGTCAATGATCCATCACCCTCACTTGCTTCATTCTCTCATGTCCACTCAAACTGTCCTCTAGCCGCACAGTAAAGTATTTAAAGCTTAGTTATGAAAGTAGAACTGTATTTAAGGCTTGTAGGGCTTTGAAACGACTAATCCCTAGAAGCAATCGATTCAGTTCAGAAGAAAAATTAAATCGCTTGAGGTTCGTTGTAAGGAAACTGGAACGATATTTGAAGACCCTCCGATGTGACCCATTCCATTAGGTACAATTCCGGTCCTGAACTTCCAACTGCCACTCGCCTGGTTTAAATGAATTGATTGATATTGAAAAAACGATTTGCCTCTTTAACAAAGGTGGTTACCATAGTAACTGACAGTTGGAAACTAAGGACCAGAGTATTTTGTACCTAATGAAATGGGTCATGTTGGAGGGTATGTATTTGTCTTTACTATGTACCCAGTCAATTCAGAAGACACCAAGGCACCATAGCGATATAGACATTGGGGTAGATCCAGACCTAAGTTCTTTTTACGTTCAATCGTGTAACGTATTTACGCTATCGTAAGTACTAGGCACTCCCCTCGTATGTAGTTTACGCGTTTTACGTTTATAAAACCCTACCTTCACTTTTCCATGTGTAAGTAAGGACGTAAGTAATGGATTGACGTACGTCATGGCCTAACTCGGTCAATACTGTACAATTTAAATGCCTCCCTCCACCTATAAAGCGTATTTACGGGTGTTTTATGGTTGACTTGCTCCTTTGTTCATAATTATACTGAAGTTGCTTCGGATCATAGTTATTTAGCGTAACATTTGCGCAGTAAATACAAAAAGGCGATTTTACGACAGCGGATGGCGTAAATACGCACGCGTACGTAGCTCAGGATCTGGTCCATTGCATTTGTTAAAGAACGTTTCCCAAAATGTTGTGGAGGATTAATATGGGTCAGACACAGACTGCTAAACTCTGACCACTTTTTGTGCCTTCCGTTGAATGGAATCCTTTTTGATCAATACAGACTTAAAAGCAATGGATCGGATCCAGACTCTTGATGTTTATAACCCTCTGGTTATGATACAGATCGTCAAAAGGTTAATCTTCCGTCATTTTGTCCCCTTTATTGGATGCAAAACGAAATACCCACCTCTTGGCTATACTAATGATTAATGTCCTGTACTAATTAGTCATTGTAATCTATTACGCTATACTTTACCATTAAATATATAAGACCAGCCCCCAAGTGGGTTGCCAATAGGAGCCAATCAGAATCTAGCTCTCATTTTTTAGAATGGGTAAATGATATCTAGATTCTGATTGGTTGCTATGGGCAACACCTTTTATTTTCTCTCTAGAGAAAAGTAGAGATGTTTAATAAATATACTCTGAAGCATACTGGGATTTGTAGTTTCACAACAGAAGGAATGTCACAAGTTGGTCAAGCCTGTCTTAGACTATACCCAGCCCTGTGATAGCCTTAGAGGGAAAACACATCCCAATGGATGGGTGAAGTCATACTACTAATATACTACTATGATCTTAATATGATATAATAATAATAAGAATAATAAGAATAATAAGAATAAGCAAAAAACTGCAAACAGAATGAGCGATATTGTGCAGTTAAAACGCTTGGAAAAATTCCAATATTTAAAATGTCTGTAAGCAGTATAGATATTTAATTGGACATTTGGCAAATCCCCGGACTTTGAAAACAATAGAGACTTAATGACTCAGACTGACCTTTTTTTTTTTATATAAAAGCAACAAAAAAGACATTAACTGGAAAACATTTGGTTTACAAAAAATTCGTACTTTCAGGGAAAAAAGCCAATTTGTGCTACAAATTATAGACACAAACAATAAACAATACAGAGAACATCTGTATAAAGGGACCCTGTTATTTTCTAATTTACAATAATGTGACACGTTATTCATTTAAGAGATCGTTTCCTTAATTTTATTCTGTAAAATAACCCCCTGCCCCTATTTCAGTCTATGTCCCATTTTTCTTGCACTGATTTATGTGATTACCAATCCCTTTAAAGAATTTTCAATGCATTTGGCATTTACATCAATAATCCGGTGCCGGGCAGTGAAGTTTAAGACAGAACACAACTGGCGCCAAAGTCTTGCAAAAGTCAAAATTAGTCAACGGTGTTTGATGGCTGCCAGGACATCATGGGAAGCTCCCAACGAAGCTTCAAAGAGAATGAAAATGAATATTTTAATGTCTCCCGCATGGAGGGACCTGGAATCATTAAAGGTGTCCAACATCACCGTGAGAAATAACTCGCATAATTAGAACTCACCTATCCTAGAATGCTAATGACATATATAATAAAAAAGTCTTTTGTTTCTTATATACAGTGGTACTGTTTAAATTTAGGGTATCTATTAGATATGGCCAGTTATTTCTTATAGTGTGTAGATAGAATGAAACTTTTTAGGAATTGTTTTGTAAAATATTTGCTAGCATCTAATATTAAGAACGAAGAATGCTGTAAATAAAATAAAGAGCAAAGTAGATGTCGTAATCACAAACATTTGAAAGGTTGAACACAAAATCAGGTATAAGTAAATCAGGGCTCGAGTGAGGGGGTATATGGGGTATGCCATACCGCCACTTCTTCCATTTATTTAACTGGAAAGCAATAAATATCCATTCACTTCTAGTATTTCTATATTTTCATACAGCCACTTCTAACTGTCCATACCGCCACTTCTAAATGTCCATACCGCCGCTTCTAAATGTCCATACCGCGACTTCTAAATGTCCATATCACCACTTTTAAATGTCCATATCACCACTTCTAGATGTCCATATCACCACTTCTAAATGTCCATACCGCGACTTCTAAATGTCCATATCGCCACTTCTAAATGTCCATATCACCACTTCTAAATGTCCATATCACCACTTTTAAATGTCCATATCACCACTTCTAAATGTCCATATCACCACTTCTAAATGTCCATATCACCACTTCTAAATGTCCATATCACCACTTCTAAATG
>WWET01001538.1:320052-331657 GCA_011038615.1 Limnodynastes dumerilii | reverse complement strand
CATATATGCATTGGCCCCACTTAAAATATAGCTGGTATGCTATAAATGATGATTGTATGTAAGGGCTAAAGGTGGCCATACACTGAGGCAATTACCGATCCCAGCAGGGGGTGTCCTGATAAATGAGGCGATTTCCAGCAAGGGAAAGGTCCCTTTATCTGCACCATACACCTTTCCGGCTGGGACCGATAATTCTAGCAGAAGAGGGGAGGCCAGGGCTCTCTAATACTCTATGTACCTTCAAAGCTGTCAGAGCAGCATAAAAGATAGATCTGCAGCAGCGGCTTTTGCTGGGAGTAGTAGAGACAGGGATCAGCTGAAGCTGCACTGTGTGAAGCGTGGCTTCGACTGATGTTAAAAAACAAACAGATAATTGTACCAGAGCGTTTCTGGTGCGTTTGAAAAATGTATCCTGGCCACTAACTACAGCGATTATCTGCCCGATCACCCGATACGTAATAATAGGTGATCAGGACAATAATTACTCTAGTGTTTAGCCAGCTTAAGCCAAGCCCTTATTGTACAATTTAAATACCTCCCACTATGTAGACATGTCAGACCAGCTTCAAGCACGGAAATCTGGATCCAGATCCATGCTGGAAGCGCTTCTTATGGAGTATTGGGGCCATTTTCCACTATGCAACATTGTTTAATTAGTAAAATTGGAAGTTTTTAATGATGCAATCAGTGTTACATTTATAGCTATGATCAGGCATGTTTCTTTCGTTGTAGCATAGACACTTAGACAATATCGTTCCAAACTCTCATTTATTGTGTGATTGGAACATTAATTGTGAGAAACACATGTAGTTGGCCATCCCTACCCTGTATGTCTGTACTGTATTTTGATGTATTTTGTACGGCGTTGCGGACACCTTGTGGCGCCTTATAAATAAACGATGATAATAATAATAATAGTAATAATAATAAGGCTTAGGATGTGGAAAGAGGATGGTTAGGAGAGAGTTGGGGTTAGGCTGTGGAGCGTGGAGGGTTAAGGTTTGGGTGTGGAAAGGGGATGATAAGGAGAGAGTTAGGGTTAGGCTGTGATGAGTGGAGGGTTAAGGTTAGGAGAAGGTTAGGGTTCTGGTGTGGGAACAGGATGGTTGGGAGAGAGTTAGGGTTAGGCTGTGGAGAGTGGAGGGTTAAGGATAGAGTTAGGGGAGAGTTAAGGTTCAGGTGTGGGAAGGGGATAGTTAGGGTAAATAAAACTTACCTTTTGGCGTTCTAAAATGGTGTGATTTCAGGGGCTATCTTTCCTCAGTGCAGCTAGCCAAAAAGGGATGGCAGTCAGCACCTGACAAACTGGCAAACGGCTTTCCCAAAGGGGAGGCGACACAAAAAAAAATTAATATATTGCCCTTCCTTCCTTCCTTTATAGCTGTTGTCCCCCCCTTTACTTTCAGAGGAGCTGAGTAGGAATTCTAGTCTAGTCCTTGTCACACTCAGCAGCAGCCGCCGCCGCACTTACCGGACCAGGATCCCTCTGTCAGCGGTTCTTGCACATCATGCCCACTCTCCTGTCCTCTAGAGGTGCCACTTCTGTACAGTGTCCATTTCAGTATGTATGCAGCATAGTGTCTGGGTATTAGGCACCTGCACCACTATCCTTTGGTGCATGGGCGTCACCATCTTGCCTCCTGTCATGTGATTCTCAGCAGCCACTCAGATACTCCTCTGCAGCACACATGATCCCTCCAGCCAATCCGTGCACTGAGCGGGCTATTTAAACCCTGTGCACTGATCCCTCAGTGCCAGAACAACTTGGTTCTTCAAGGTGCCTGGTTCCAGCCTGTCTGCATCCAATCTGTCTTGCATCCTGCTTCCTGAATTCCTTGCTAGTGAAGCCTGTTTCTCCAAGCCCAGCTGGTTCTCCAATCAAGCCTACTTCTCCAAGCTTACCAGCATTACCTGCACTACTGCTACCAGCATTACTTTCACTCCTGCTACAAGCATTACCTGCACTCCAGCTACCAGCATTACCCGCACTACTGCTAACAGCCTGCCTGCTCTCTAGTAGTCCGCTGTCCAGTCCAGTGTCTCTGGAGCAATTCAGTCCAGCAGTCCGCTGTCCAGTCCAGTGTCTTTTGAGCATTCCAGTCCAGTCCAGGACAGCAGTCCGCTGTCTAGTCCAGTGTCTCTGGAGCAATCCAGTCCAGTCCAGCAGTCCGCTGTCCAGTCCAGTGTCTCTGGAGCAATCCAGGCCAGTCCAGCAGTCCGCTGTCCATTCCAGTCTCTGAAGTGATCCAGTCCAGTCCAGCAGTCCGCTGTCTAGTCCAATCTCTGGTGCAATCCAGTCCAGCAGTCCGCTGTACCGTCCTGATTCTCCTAGTCCCACCTACTTTGTATGCACAAGCACTACCTCCGGTCTCCCAGCTTCCACGACATTGCCTGTCGTCCTGCACACCCCTCGGAACCAGCCACTGATCCCAAACATACCCAGACTGTGACAGTTCCATCATGGTGTTGCGGTAAAGAGCTTTCAGGTTAGTTCAGGGAGAAAGTTAGTTCTTATGCGAGTAATAAAACCTAAGGCTCTTCCACACCTCCTTATTCTTTTTCTTCTAACAAATGTGGGCCTTTCAGCTGACTTAAGATTACAGCCTCTTATTAATGCTGCGAGCTCAGTGCTACATTAAAGTGATTTGTTTAATAAGCACTCTGGAATACCCATAAAGATCCATTGTATTTGTATCACATGCGGCTCAACCTCAGAAATGTCTCATTGTTAAAACTACAGCTCCTTTCTGCATTAAAGTTTTGTTAAAATACTTTATAAGACTATATTACTGTAATATAAATCATAAAAATAACAAAATGCCTCCCGAGGTAGAGATTCAATGGAACAGTATATTAGTGGAGCTTTACAACCCAGCCTGCGTGCCTTTGTGTCCTAATCACAAGACTGAATTATTATTATGCCCATCTTAGGAGGCCTTCTCTTGTGACCTTCCTGGACCTCTCAGGTGCAGGAGGGTCACAATATAGGGTCTCATCAGTCGTGCATGACTTTCTATTGAGCTAGCATGGACGGAGGAACAGCAGAATACTGCTAAATGGGGGGGGAGTTTAATCAAATCCATGTGCAGGATGCAAATTTAATTCAGAGCCTTGCAGGGGTGGAGACAGGACCCAATAACTGCGACAGAGGGGCTGTGGAGACGCCCCCTGGTGGTGGCTTCTCAGAAACTGAAAAGAGAGAGAGAGGCAGGGGGCCTGATCCACAGATAAGAAGGAAATAGGTATGCACAAATTCACATACACAAATATGGAGCAAGTGTCCTCCCATGACACTCCCCTCGTTCTCACGGATCTTTGCTGACTTCCGCGTTCATAGGGCGACCTTAACTCTCCGTGCGTCTCTTTGTGCAGATTTTGCTAAAGTACGTGCGGACTTTGCAAACCCCGCCCCTACTGCCCTATTTACATACCTCCCCCGCCCACTTTTCTCAACGTCCTACTTACGGAGTAGTGGCACGGCCCTTCTTACGGATCTTATTAGGCAACATCTGGATCGCGCATAGAGATAGGGATACGTACATACGTATGTATGTATGCAGAGCTCCGGGCGCATTGCATTTGCGGCCGAAGTTTTTAGAAAAGTGCTACTGCGCATGCGCAATAATTTTGTAACATAATCTACGTTACTTCTTGCAACATAGATTGCGTATACGCAATCTACGTTGCAAAAAGTAACGTAATCTACGCGCATCCTATACGCATGCACAGTAGCACTTTTCTGAAAACTCCGGCCGCAAATACGATGCGCCCGGAGCTCTGCATACGGCCCAGAGAGAGAAAAAGGTAGAGATGGGGAAGGAAGAGAAAGATAGGGTAGAGAGAAAGGGGGAGGAGGAAAAGATAGAGATAGAGAGGGTTGAGGGGGAGAGAGATGGCAGAGAGAATTAGGGATAGATAGATAGATAGATAGATAGATAGATAGATAGATAGATAGATAGATAGATATGAGATAGATAGATATGAGATAGATAGACAGACAGACAGACAGACAGACAGACAGACATAATTATAAGGGGGATAGAGAGAGAAAGGGGGTGGGGAGGTATCGCCAACTTTTGAACTCTTCCCAGTCCTTCTGGTTGAAGTCCCGATGCGTCAGAATGTGTTTTGATCACTCCAGAGAATTTGAAGAAATGCGCACTTTTGAAAGGAAGTCGCAATACGATTTCAACTCAGCTTGGCGAAAAACTTCCCCTTAGGCATTAAATAAAACTATTTTTGACAAGATCAGTAAAATATAAAATATAACAACTATTCATTTATAAAATGTTTTATTCGTGTAACTTTAAAAATCTTAATTCTGGCAGTAAGTATATCATCAGAAAACTGGAGTATTAGTTGCAAAAAAAAAAAAAAAAGTTAATGATTCTTGCTCATATACAATAGATTCTCAAAGCCAATGCTAATGAACATGTTAGAATCACAGTTGGACTCAAGAATTACATTAAAATTCTTTCTCCATGAAAACTGGGTCAAAAGTCAGAGATAATGCAAATGCGCTGCAAGGCGAGTAGATCAGGAGGCGAACAAACCCGACTCAGATGTCTCGTTACATTTATTAATATAAACATTAGTAAAATGTATTAGCTCTAAATTCTAAGCAGCTCACCTGGGGAATTACACAATGAATATTCATGTCAGATAATTGGAAAAGTTTAGAGAAAAGGTCAGGACGGGGTCGGTAAATTACATCAGGTGGAAGTACCTGGAAGCTGCGCGGCATAGAACCGTATTGGTATTTTGAAGCGAAACACAGAGCCGGATCCAGAGCTACACGCTTGATACGTTTTATAGCGTAGCGTATTTACACTAGCGTACCTGCTAAGCACTCCCCTAGACACGCCCTCCAATGTACGTACTTTGGCTGTTTTACACCTACCAAACCCTACCTTAACTTTACACAGCGCAAGTACTGACGTACGAATACCCTTCATGTACTTACACGTCTAAACACGCCCATACTGTACAATTTAAATGCTTCACCCTGCTTTCCGGCTTAGCGGCTAGCGTAAAATCACTCACATACGTAGATCTCGATCTGGACCATAGATACATAAAAAGTGACGGCAGATAAGAGCCACACGGGCCCCTGCTGTGTCATTTAAATGCTTCCCCAGCCCACCTTGGTGCGGACAGAGGGAAGGCACAGCCCATTTCTACTGAAATGGCATCGTCTGGAACTCATTTCCGTACGATGGTAGGTACGTTACTGTGACGCCCTCTAGACAAGTGCGCAAGTGATAGTTCTGGAGAATCTCCAGCTTACTGTTCGTGGTTTGGATGGTAATTTGCCGTAGGGGGGTTGTTCTCTGCTGCTTCGTACTGTGTTCAGGGTCTTTGTTCCAGTTATAAAGAAACTTTTCCCTCTGGGTTGTCTCGGAATATGGTGCTGCTGTATGTTATCCTTTTCGCCGGCTCGCCGTCCTCTGAACCTCGGTTCCGGGGTGTGCTTGCGGTGAAGGGAAATAAATGCAGGAGTAGAGAGGGAATATAGTGTAACACAGCTTTTTATTGCAGTACAAGTTAAAACAAGTGGTAAAACCTACTCACATGTTCTGTGGACATGAGATGTCCACACAAAGCTTTTTCACAACTAAAGTGGTGTGAAACACATAAGGCAGTCTCTGGTCATCAAGTGTTGTAACAAGGTGGAACCAATGCGTTTCATCGGGGTATCCGACTTCCTCAGGGTTTTTCCCTGAGGAACGTGGATACCTTCTTCTGTTTCAGGCAGCCCTCATACATACAGACTGTCGTTTGTTCTTGAAGGGAATCGCCCCGGGACTATATCTATGCTTGTATTTATTGTTGAATAATACCTGTGTATTTAAATTTATGCGCAAGTGGGCTATCGGGAGTAACTCTGAATCCGCCCCATCGTGTATTTCGTGATTTTTCACTGCGCACGCTCAGAAACCCCATGCGCACCCCATTCAGACCCTAACGCAACTCAGGTGGCAGCGGCTTGCGTTCTGAAGGGCGTGGCGTGGGGGGAGGCACGTGGTCAATGTACAGTAAAGGCGTACCTAAGCGTGTGCACCCAATCCATATCTAAAGACAGGAGTAAATAAGCCATGTTTACATCAAAACAGTGCATTTATGTCCTTCTGGAGATATGGGAGCGTATTCACACCTAAGAAGCTTTTTAGCGGCGTAGATTTCTGAAATGACCCACTACGCATGCGCACTAGGTCATTTAGGTTTAGTTAAAAAAAAAACACACAGAGTAGTTTAGGAAGAAAGAGGCAGCCTAATGCCCCCTCGGGGGTGTGGTTAGTTAGAAGTGGGAGGGGTTTAGATTAGCCAGGGAGGCCGGGGGGAGGCAGGGTCCATGCGTAGTTTCCGTCTTAAGAAGACCTGCAAGAATCTGGTTTTAAAACCCTGCCCTCCCTCCCTCATTACCCTGCCTCCCGACGCCGACCTTCCTTAACTGTAGCATAGTTACGGTGCTTCTACAGTTACGGACGTCCCAGCCACAGTTAGGAAATGCCTACCTTTACGCCAGAAAACATCTGCCGGGTGCATGCGCAGATCGGCTTAACAGCCGATCTTACGCTTACGCCCAGCGTAAGAACGATCCAGAGCGTAACTCTGGATCAGGCCCTATATTTCCTCCACACATTTCATCCAACGTTGCCCTTCTTAAACCTAAATCAAACGTCAGAGCAGGCATAAGCTTCCTACAGGACTTACAGCATGCTAACCCAGCATAGACATAGTTAATAGTCATTTCTTGTAAAGCTTGATGGGATGTGTAGCTTCACAAATAGCTTTAGCCCAGGTGCCTCCAGGACACTCGCTCTGCCGTCACCTTTGTTATGCTTTTTTTTTTTTTTACTTTGTTTTAGAAAACCCAAAAAAAAAATCCTTTTTTCTTTGTTTAAAAAAACCCAAAAAAAAAAAAAATCCTATAAGTTGCATAAGAGACAGAAACAGCGCACGTTATTTGGGGCTGGTGAGGGCAGAGGGGTTGAATGTGGGCGTCTCGGAAGGGAAAGCAGGCGATGCTTCTGTCTGTGCAGGCGGTATCCATAGAGACCTGGATGCAATAACTGTTTCAAAACATTCTGCAAAACTTGTACAGAGAAGAGAGTTTTCCAAGCTCCCCGGCAGGAGGGAGAAGCTGCAGGCTGGCCGGTTACTAGGAGATCATCGATGGCTATCTGCAGAGAAATTCACACAAACTTCCATGCGGGTCTCTGATCTTTGGGTTTCCATGACAGTGGTTGACCTGGTAACGTTGGTTTAAAAACCAGGGGTGACCATTGCAGGAATGTAAAGGACGTTAACCTCGGAGTTGGAGACAGGCATTAAAAAAGGATATCAGAAAAGTAGTTGTAGCATTCATCATGCTGCAATGCTGTACCACGGATTTAGCCTTTACAGACTAGTAATTAGGGTCCGGATTCACAGTTTGCGCTTCCGCAATCTACGTACAGAAATGGTACATAGATAGCGTAAATAAGCTACTAAGCATGTGTAGTAGCTCAATTTTTAAAACAACTTACATAAGACGAAACTATGAATCCGGACCTATATTACTAATAATATAATACCGAGGTTATTCTACGGTAGACATAGGCAACCTGCAACAGCCCAGAGATTGTGCAACTACAAATACCAACATCCTTTGCAATGTATCACCAATGCTTATGCTGTTGGAGCATGCTGGTAATTGTAGTTTTAAAACACATGCCGTGCCAAAGATTGTCTATGCTTGTTCTAAGGGAACAATGCATCATAGTTACCAAGGTAATCATAGGCAGGACGGGCTCAACAGAGTCTAGAGAGTCTAGGGAAGGGTTGCTGACTACTGAAATTCGGACGTTTCTCCTGGTATCCTGGGACAGCAAGTCCTGCCCCCCTGCCTATCATTACAACAGTTCCTAGAGTTACCAGGGATT
Organism: Limnodynastes dumerilii; assembly: GCA_011038615.1. Classification (NCBI taxonomy): domain Eukaryota; kingdom Metazoa; phylum Chordata; class Amphibia; order Anura; family Limnodynastidae; genus Limnodynastes; species Limnodynastes dumerilii. The sequence goes on along the minus strand of WWET01001538.1, from coordinate 323,732 downwards.
GGGTGGGACTTGATGATGTCATTTTCATCAAGCTCCGCCCACTCCCTGGAACACTGTGAATAACAGTTTTGATTTACAGATGGGGCTTCAGACGTAATTTGCAACCCTGATCTAAGGGTCAGTATGGTTTAAATCAAATAAGTGGACAGACTGGATGGGCCACGTGGCTCTTATCTGCCATCACTTTTTATGTTTCTATGGATCTAGTAATCTGGTCCCCTCCCCACACCCAGATACTGTGCGTTCCCACTGGACGGTGATCATATTTCTGCTGTCGGCATGTGTGTACCCTCCAACATGACCCATTCCATTAGGTACAAAATACTCTGCTCCTCAGTTTCGAACTGTCAGTTACTATGGTAACCTCCTTTGTTGAAGATTCAAATAGATTTTTAAATATCAGTTAATTCATTTAAACCAGGTTTAAAGTTGAAAGCTCAGGAGCGGATTAAATTGTACCTAATGCAATGGGTCATGTTGGACGGTCTGCATGTGATCCATGCTACCCCATCAAGACGCATTATGACCCATCCAGACTGAATGACAGACAGAGGTTGCTGTATCTCTATGTATACATCCACAATTCCGTACCTACGCTACTTTTCACATGCTTGAAAAAAAAAGGGACACATGATGGAGATACTGGGGAGGCTGGATACACATGATATGGATACTGGGGGGCTGGAGATACATGAAGGGGATACTAGGGGGCTGGAGAGAAAGCGGAGCGTATTTTCGTGCACGTAAGTTCGCTACACTCCCCTCGGCACACCCCTTGCACGGACGTATTTTGTCAAGATACGCTTCCCAAACCCTACCTTAACTTTTTCACACGTAACCGCTGTCATACGCACACGTACGTATGGGCTGAACGAATTTACGCAGCTAAGCACGCCCATACTGTACACTTTAAATACCACCCCCCGCCTACTTCACGTATTTCAGACGTATTTTGGAGTAACGTAAATTTGGCACGCCCACACGTAAGTATTTACGTGACACATACGTGAATGGCCCATACGTTCACAATTCTGAGCGTATTTTCTATGGTGCGCATGCGCAGTACTTACCAAAAGGCGATTACGTCTCCGCCACGCACGAGTAAATACGCTACACGAGGAAACGTATTGCAAGCGGAGTTGTGGATCTGCCCCAATGTCTGTATGGTATGGCTGTCACTAAGATATATAGCCTCTATTGTGTGGCAGTGATTAGAATGAAGTGGGAATTGTATAGTGGACACTAGGAGGCTGTTTGTGTTGTATAGCAGTGACTATGATTTGCTTTCTTTTATTGTGGTTACAATATTGTGTTTTATGATGCTTACATGGATTCTATACTCTATTAACTATGAGCCGTATTCAGAGAACCGTTTTAGCGGGAATTGCGTCCGATATTTTAAGATCGGATCAGCGGCGCATGCGTAGTGCCTTTATTTCCGTAAGTTACGTTGAATATACGCTCGTAAGTGCTTTAGGCACGGGCATGTGAATCGCACTTGGGGACATACGTGCGGATGGGCGGCGTAGAAATCCGTACTTGAAAATTTACATAAAAGTGGGTGGGGGAGGCATTTAAATGAACGCTTGAGTGCGCAGTTATAAAGAATCGCACAGACGGAGCATATATATAGTATACACGTAAAGAACAGAGTGGTCTAGGGATCCGTAAGTCATCAACCGCACATCGGGGAGAGGGGAGTGTCGGGGGTGTTGGTGGGTGTTTCCTTGCTCCGGCCATGCATATAATTTGCATAAAAAAACCAGGTGGGCGCAAATTTAAAGTTTGCAGGGGGGCGCCGAACAACCTAGCACCGGCCCTGGTGGTGTTTGTTACATCTATCTTTACACATATTTTATATTTCTCCTTGGAAATATTGTTGGAATAGTGGCCCTTTAAACAATTTTAAAATGACAACTTCGATCATGTTTAGTATTTTACTGGTTACTTAGCAACTGCTCCTAAATACTCACTGTTACCCACAAAGAGATCACGCAACCTGATAATATATCATTATGTTTTTGTCTTCGGGAGCGGTGTCCTCTTATTTAGTATTGTCTTACGCTATGACCAGATGGCGGACTAGTCTGAAATGTCACTCTGACAATGTGTTCATCTCCAGGAAGAATCACAAATATTCCACCACAACACAAAGGATAAAGAGAGATAAAACACAAACTCAAACACACAGAAAAGCAACAGATAAATAGAAACGACAGGTCCGATAGCGCTGAATTCAGAGTTTCTAAGATTGAAAGTCTTGATTGCAATGAACGTCCACTTTTTTGACATTTGGAACCGGTCCAATATTGTCATAAGGGGCATGATCCAGAATAACGCCGCCGCCGCTAAGACGGCGGGTGTAAGCGTAAGATCGGCTTTTGAGCCGATCTGCGCATGCGCCGGGCAGATGTTGCCCGGCGTCGCTACGGCAACGCCCGATCGTGGATCTGGCGTCCGCAGCAGCGCCGTAGGGATGCTGGAGGGGACGTCCTCCAGCGTCCCTACGTTAAGGTTAGTGCAGGTGGGAGGGGGGAGGTAGTTAAATGAGGGTAGGAGGGCGGGCTAAGTGGCCATACGCTCCTGTGTGAGCGTATGGCCCCTTCCTAACCCCGGTTGAAGTTAGGGTAGCCTTCAGCCGGCGTAAAGAAGGGGCCATACGCCCGCACAGGGGGAGTGTCAGGGTAAGTAAACGCTGATACGCTGTTCTTTAGGAAGCACAGCGCATCGGCATAGGTCGGGATCAGGCCCAAGGTGAGGTAACATAAGCCACCAGCTGTGCCTTGCAGACAGCAGTCAGTGTTTTGCTTAGATGTTTCTAGAATATGGTAATAGGGGCTTGTTTGTGATTGGTTAAAGGGGGGTGGGTGGGTTTAGGTCAGGTGACTTAGTGGTTATATTGTTCTGTCTGGAAAATCTCCTCCTCTTTGAAGATTCGTTGTCCTCCCTCCCTCCCTTTGTTTACGATGTATTCTAACATGTTAAATTTTCTTCCACAGACGGGGCATAGATTGGGCGGTAGAGGTGTGTGTCACTGTATTTTGTTTGGTGCAATTAATAAAAAAGAAAAGTGGATGTAAATATCTGTGATCAGAGGCGCACTTTTCGAGTTATTCCCGTAACGGGACCTGGTTCTGCCTCCTCCTCAGATGAGGTGTGCAGATGAAGTGGTGTAGCCGGGGGTGTTGGGGGGAGGTGGTGGCGGCTTTAACAGTGACGTAATGTTGTTGCTTTAAGTTCCTGTGGTGACACCACCTACTATGGCCACCTTGCTCAACCCTAAATTTTATAGTCTTTCACAATTCCACCATTTTAGTAATTTTATTAATAAACCTATGTCCCCTTTTAAAGCAAATTGAAGTTGCCCATATCTTTATTTCAATTTGAGTGTGACTGATTTGTGTGAGGTATCAGCTGTTGCTCGCTTATTAGACCATGTTTTTTCACATTGGGGAGTTTTATAGTTTGTTCTTTGTCGTAGCTTTTAATTTTCCTCTGTGCTTTCCAACCAGGACTTTATATTATCAGGCTGAGGGGTGTATCACAGATTCATGATCCCTGGAGCTATGATACATTCCAGGAAAATGATAGATAGATAGATAGATAGATAGATAGATAGATAGATAGATAGATAGATAGATAGATAGATATGAGATAGATAGATAGATAGATAGATAGAT
>WWET01001538.1:193289-204515 GCA_011038615.1 Limnodynastes dumerilii | reverse complement strand
TCTCTCTCTCTCTCTCTCTCATATCTCTCTCTCTCTCTCATATCTCTCTCTCTCTCATATCTCTCTCTCTCTCATATCTCTATATTCTATCTCTCTATCTATAGAGACGCACACATATATACATGTTTCTGTAAAATTACACAGTTGAACTGCACTTACAGCAAAAAAATTGAAAGGGTGAATTCCTGAAAGTAGTTGTGGCGATTCATCTGTGGAGCTCAACAAACCACAGGAAATGCAGAAAGCTGAACAGAATTAATTAAAATGTCCAAAATGTGATAGCCAGTATTTATTTATTAACAGGTTTTTTATATAGTGCCATCAGATTACGTAGCGATTAGTATCACATTTTGCAAGTTATTAAGGACGTTTCTATTTAGTTCACTGAAAAATATTTCTGCATTTACAAATTTTATACTTAAAAAAGAAAAAAATCCCGTATTCTTCTTTTACAAAAGTACATCATTAACTTAACAATGGGTTGTATTCAGAGAACCGTTTTCACGGCGATGTGCGTGCATATTTTTAGGTATGTTTCAACTGCGCATACATAGTAACTTTTTGTATGTACTTTACGTAGACTATACGCACGTAAATGCCTCACAGACGGACTTGTGAATCGGACTTAAGTACATACGTACGAATTTGCGATGCAAAAATACGCACGTGAAAATTTGAATAAAAACGGACGGGGGAAGGCATTTAAATGAATGAATGGGCGCGACTAACATGAATCGCACGTACGGAGGACACATACGCACGCAACTGCTCACGGAAAGTTACAAGTGGTCTATGGAGGCGGAAGTCACCGACAGCACGGCCGAGAGAGGGGCGTGTCATGGGTGTGAGGGGGTGTGGCCTGCTCCAGGCGTGCGTATTATTGCGTGCCTTCATGGAAATGTTTCTCTGAATACGGACCAATTAGAGTAAAATCTTGCACAGTAACCGTGACAACAACAGAAAAGCATTATTTCCGAAACGTTAAGAACCACAAAGCAGCAATATACACCTGACTGCGCTGCATCACAGCAGACACCTATTTACCATGAACTGTCGCATCTTTATCATAAAGGTGGGGACGGAGAAATGACACCTTATGTCAAAACACGTGAGATCTGCGAGTTTCCAAGAGCGTGCAGCGTTTCATTACAGCGCAAGGTAACAGGGTGTAAACGGCACAAGTGTCACTATGATATACAGCAATGTGGGGGAGGCTCGAGTGTGAGAACATTACCAATGCTTTATATAAACTCCACAAATCTCATTATCGCAAAACAAAGAAAAACAAAAAAACAAACACTTAACATCACCACGTTTCCATGGAAAGCGTTAAATAAACACAATTATGATCCATTATCTGCGCTGCGTGCCTATTATTGGACAGAAGCACAAGAATTCATTTTACCTAACCTTTCCCTTAACCCTTTCCTAACTCTAATCCTCCCTTTCTCGCAGCCTAACCTTACCCTTGTTTAGCCCTAACCTTAACCCTTCATGCCCCGCAGCCTGACCTTAACCTCACCTTTGTTTAACCCTAACCTTGAACCTCTATGCCCCGCAGCCTAACCCTAACCTTACCCTTGTTTAGCCCTAACCTTAACCCTCCATGCCCCGCAGCCTAATCCTTCCCTAGCCCTAACCTTAACCAACCATACCCTGCAGCCTAACCCTCCATGCCCAGCAGCCTAACCCTAACCTTCTCCTTAAGCCCAAATACTAACCTTAGCCCATCGCAGCCTAACCCTAATCTACTTCCTGCAAACTCTCGCTATTGGGAAAAGGGAATTAGAATCCCGTTCTCAATAGCAATTTTCTATGTTCAAGCAATGGTACAGGGCGACTGTTTCATGTTTAAAATACAGCGGCGCAGACCAGCAACCGCATCCCAAATAGCCTGCTGTGTGTGTTATTTGAATGAAAAAAAAACAAGATTGGCATTGTAAATCTAATGAAAAGTATACACGTATCTATTTTTTGGATGTGACAGATTTCACATCATTTCACAACACATCAGTAAAAGACGCCCCGGTCCTCTTTCTTTCCAATCCACTCCTGTCTATGTATTTACGGAGGAGTAAAAGAAATTTGAGAGGTAATCTATACCCCGGTCAGGATCCATTCCTATTTTAATCCCTTTATCGGAATGCTTAACGCTGCAGGAATCTGGTGAGCTGGCACAATTAGTTACAGCCCGAGCGCTGCGCAGGACTGGGAGAAAATGGGATTCCATTCAGCAGCGCGGTGGGCAGCCAGCAGGGAGTGGCTGATAAGACAGTGACACGGAATTGCTCGAGGTGTTCATGGTAACTGAACAGAAAGTCTATCTTGTCTCATTTCCCCTCCACGAGGGATCCGGCAAAAGCTCTCACCTCCTCTGCTTACATTCCCCAGAAAATGATAAATGCACAAAGGAAACGATGGCTTTCTTATCTGGTATTTTAGCATGAGAATGAGCACAGGACATGATGTTTTTATTTTTTTTTGCAAGCATAAAGACGAATTTAGCTGGCGTTAAATGTTACCCGTTTAAAAAGGGAAGTTATGTAAAGCCAAGTTCAGAAAAGAAAAACACAAATCCCCTTCTAGTATTAAACACAGATACAATCGCAGGCATTGCTTATGAAAAGATTGCTTTTTTTTGTACAGATATGCAAATACGTACAAAGAGGAGAAACTTGATAATGCGGCCGCTTTGCCAGACTTAAATACAATGTCACAATCGCTGACAAACCACAGGCTGACAAACTAGTTCATGTAAATGGCCAGAACAAGACAGAGAATTAAATTATTTCTCCCCAGGTGTGTGGGATTAAAGGCTCACGCGGTACAGCGACAGGACTGCAACTTCCAGAAGTCATTGGAGAGCGTTTGAGAGACCGCAGGCCAGATCAAGGGGACACGATGTAACATTATTTATGCACCTTTCCATTCGGTGCTACCTGATCGAAACGGCACTTTCCGTTCAACACCCTCCGATAAGGAGGGTTTTTTTTTTTTAACATACATCCCTCATTTTCTGAATCTAGCTTCTATGCATGCGTAGTAACTATTTTACGCCATCTACGTAGCGTTTTGTTACGTAGATTGCGTACATGCTTTTTTTTTTTTTGGAAGACCGCATGTACGCAATCTACATAACGAAACACTACGTAGATAGCAAAAAATAGTTACTACGCATGCATAGTAGCTAGATTCGGAAAACGGGGTTGCGTATCCAGCCGATTATCACAATGTACAGAGCAAGCGAGCGCTCTCTCTCTCTCGCTGTATAGCGATCCAGACTAACACAAGGCCGCCATTCCCTGTTTGCAGGAATCATAAAAGTTGATCGCCCCGCCAAAGGCAAGTCCGCTATGAATCCGATGCACAGGGAGCCAATTACGTACAAATCAGATCACAGGATCCAATCCGATATCCAATTTCCAAAGCCAAAAAAACAAATATTTTTTTTTTTTTTTTTATTTAAAGTCTATAGCAGTGGCTCTACAGCAGTTGTAGAACTACAAGTAACAGCAAGTCAGCAAGACCACTTCATGGAGGCCAAGATGTAATCAAAGACTGACAGTTATCGAAGACAACACGACTTCAATATTGGAGACAGAAATGGAAAATACAGTTTGGTCCCTTGTTAATCAGCTACTTTTATCTTTTCTATAAAGATGAAGTCAGCAGATCTCGTATTCACAGTCTCTACAATATTACTGAAAGCATTTATTCACTGATAAATTGACAATAAATACTGATGCTCCCGTTGTTATTAAGAAATTGTTTTCCTGACAGTGCTAGACACACCCATGGGTGGAGCTAATCACAGGACACACCCTCTTTGGCGGTACAGGACACACCCCTTGATGCAGCACCTTAATAGTGCGATCCCGAACTCCCTGATAATCATTTGCAAAAGCAGAAAATCCTGGCATATTTATTGCAATCGTTACAGCCCTGATAGTAAATACTAGTTTATTACTGGTAGCTACCACATTCAGACCCATTTCTGCCATATTAGCAGCCAGTATAATCCTACAAGCTAAAGAGGAGGAATGGCCGGCTTTCATCCAGTATAATGATAATGATCCAGTAAATTTTAAACCTTCCTCCATCGCTGCCGCAGAGTCTGTCCAATATTAGAGAAATAGGATTGCTCCTATCATATTTCTCACACGACGACTTCTGAACAAAGCATCTCTCAGCAAGATCTGCTGAACAAAATGTGCAATGGTGTTATGGCCCCGTAACGTGCAACTTAGCTTTCAGTTCCTTTAACGCATGAAGCGACCTATCACAATAAGGTAAAGTCTCCTGAATTAACCATGCCGCTGGTTTCCTTTCCTAAAAACAGAGGTCCGGATTCACAGTGACGTAGTTTTGCGTAGTCTTGCGTATGTTGTTTTAAGAATTTCTGTACGTAGATTGCTTAAGTACAGTCAAGCTGACAACAGCATAAAAAACCCCAATGTGTGAATGGTTCCAATTTGCTATCATGAAAAAAAAAAAAGCTGTTTATGTAAAAATGATAGGTGCAGCCAAGCGTTAAATGGTGCCCAGGCAGGTAACATCCCGCTCTTATACTTCTATTCTTATATCAACAAAGGAAATCAGACACGATAAGCTCTATGCTCTCATGACAGCCTCAGACACAGGCGGAAGACACATTAAGTGCAGGTAACAATGATATTATATCATGAGAGAGCGCCAGGCCTACGCAACGGATAAAGGGTTAACCCGGGTGAGCAGGAAGGAAGTCTCCATTTGCCAGCAGTGACTGGTGCTCGAGACACAGTTCATCATGACCTATAAAACGTTAAGAGAGAGGCGCATTAAAGATGTGCTAACACCATGTGCAGGCCTCGAAGTACAAGCTATTGTGCCGTCAAGCGGCTAAGATGCCGCTCTCTGGAAGGAACTAGCACGCACCATTATGTCACTGATATAAACAGAGGAGAGGATGCTAAATTATACATAGGGAAGGAAGACGATCGACATATGGGAGATCGTTCAGTTCTGTTCTTTCCACTGACTATACCTGTTATAGGACAGGATATGGAGAAAATCGGATATCATTTATCGTTCCCAGCCTACCCTGTGCACACAATCTGAGTTCAATTTAAAATCCATCAATTAGAGAGAAAACTATAAACACACACAAGCCTGGCTGACGTTGCAGACTTGCTTTGAGGCAGAGCAGTTAATATACTGCACATTTTCTAAGATAACGCTAACACAGGTTGCCATTTTGTTGGAGCCCAGCTGATAATTCATCAGTTCTACAACCACAGGCCCATCCAATATGGCGGTAGGTTAGCACTACTTGGCTCATCTACTCTACCAGATTTTTTGTTTTGTTTTGTTTTTGTGTTTAAAAATTCATGATAAACTCTGAGCCTATTTGAACACAGGTGGGCCAGATTTACCAAGCTGCAGGCTTGGAAAAGTAGAGATGGTGCCCATAAAGACCAATCAGATTCTAGCTGACATTCTCTAGTATGTAATAGGAAAGTGAGAGCTAGAATCTGATTGGTTGCTATGGGCAACAGCTCCACTTTTCCAAACCCGCAGCTTAGTAAATCTGGCCCAGGTGGCTTTATTTTATAGTTTAAGATTTAGGATTTCTTGGCCTTAACCAGACTTATAAAGTTGCTATACTTAAAAACAAAATGTGGACAGCTCGGGAGTTTTAAGGTAATATCCTCTGATCGTAGGTCTGTACGAGCTCTGATTGGAGGACCTTAACTTGAAATTTTCGTGCTGTCCACAAAGTGTGGACTGGTCTGAAGTTGGTAATAGTAGACCCTCCAACATGACCCATTCCATTAGGTACAATATAATCCGCTCCTGAGCTTCCAACTGTCACTCACTTGGTTTAAATGAATAACTGATATTTAAAAAAAAAACTATTTGTCTCTTCAACAAAGGAGGTTACCATAGTGACTGATAGTTGGATACTGAGGAGCAGAGTATTTTGTACCTAATGGAATGGGTCATGTTGGAGGGTATGTAATAGTACCAGATTCACCCTGGGAAGACAGCACTTGCTCATGCTAGCAAAACACAAATCTGGGATTCTCCGATCCTAGCAACAGGAAACCGCTCCTACGCGCAAGTCTAGATGCAGTCCCTTATGTTTACTTCTCAGCAGCTATGAGCCTCTCCTACCTCTCATAAGAAGCTATAGCACATATCCAACTACTCCCAAGATGATTAAACTTCTCTGTACAGAATAGACTGTACGTTTCATTAAACATGTATAACAATGCCAACAATATATCCCTCGGGCACAATTTCTTCCAATGGTAGGAGAGAGAAATTTAAGATGTTACCCATTAAAGGAAAACATTTGTGAAACATCTAAAGGCCGTCCTGTTACATAGAATTTGGCACAGACTAAAAACATGTGAACTTCATATTTTTGTTTTTCTTAGTATAATAGTTCATAGTATTGGGGTATAAATAGGACAATGGTCAATGTTTACATCTACCCCAGACCCTCCATCCTGACCCATTCCATTAGGTACAATTTAATCTGCTCCTAAGCTTCCAACTTAGTATTTTGTACCTAATGGAATGGGTCATGTTTAAATATGATCTACCCATTAGAACTGCCAGGTGTTATAAAAACTACAACTCCCAAGGTGCTCTAAGAGCAGGGGTATAGCTGCTATCAGTTGGGGCAGCACGGTGGTTCAGTGAGCAGCCCTTGTGCCTCACAGCACTGTCATGGGTTCGATTCCTGGCCTTATCTGTGTGGAGTTTGTATGTTCTCCCTGTGTCTGTGTGTGTTTCCTCCCACATGCCAGTAGGTTACTGTGCGCTATATAGCTCCTATAGGGGCATGGACTGATATGAATGTCTAATGTTCTCTGTAATAATAATAATAATATCTGGCAAAGCATGCTGGGATTTGTTGTCTCAACACACCAGTGAGCGCCACATTTTGCATATCTACTGGGTCTGGCTTCTTTCTTCTTCCCAATAACAACCGACAATACCCTATAAACTATTGCAACATGAAGATTATTACTGATGAATAAAAATACAGTCATTATGTTGACTGGCTGCTTCTTTTATCTGGTTTAGTGTAAAAACACATTTGCAAATAGTGAAATAATCACAAATTATTACTGTTATTTTTATTTTATTTTTAAAGAAAATGATGAAATGTTTTTAATCATTACAAAAGGAATCTACAAAGGAAAAAACAAATTTAATTCACAGTTGTAGTTTTAATGCTTTCAAGCGATAGAAGCCCAATTATAGACACAGGCCGCTCCATGCACCCTCTCTGATGAACTGCATATCTCAGCCTGCCTCATTTACTGTGTACAAGAGAACCGGTATAAATATTATTAAATCATAATTAGGACGGGGAGCTGCTGGAAAGCCTACTGTACCTTCAAAAGGTAAACATGAGAAATTTCTGTAGCAACAACAGTAGCAGCGGCACAGAAGAGGGATGTTTGCTCGGAAATATCTTATTCATATTTATGCATTATTCTTGAATGAAATTGCTGATAATTGCACAGAGTTTGAGGATTCCTCTGAACAGGTGGACAAGTTCAGACTTAAGGACTTCTTACGGAATTCTTATTGATGCGTTACACATGGGCGAGTTCTAAGGAAAGGGGGCTGGGTTTAAAATTGCACAGTACAGGTGTGCCCTACACCCACCACAATATTCAGTGTTCCGACTGGTCTCCATTTAAAGTGAGGATGGAACGGAAATCTTAAGGTAGGGTCCTGTCCATGGAACTCAGCGCAAGCTCATGTATCCGATATTTGACCTTCAAGTGCGGCATGAACAATTTCATTAAAGACTTGCAGCTTTTTGCAATTAATAAGATATACAGACGTACTCTACCAAAGCTTGAAAGGAATCTACCAAAATAATATTTGTCCCTTAAACACTGAGGGCAGTGGCCATTTTGTGGGCTGTTCAGGCATTTCCTGTTCACTGACTATTCTCTATTATCATTATACAGCAGAGAATGGGGAAATCCAGAGAGGCTTAATTGTAGTGTAATTATTGGAATTTAGTCATTACAGAAGGAGTATGTTTTGAGTTAGAATTGGTTAGAGAGCCAGGCTCTCATGCAAACAGGAAATAAAGAGGGGGTTGGTATAGTCAATGTTGAGCAGCTTGAGCATCCATTTTGTGGAGCTCAAAAAATACAAAATGGCTGCTAGATAAGGTAATGGTAAGCAAGAAGGTCTTGTCTGAAACATTTTATTTGTGTGAAAAATGCTGTTCTGTGCCCAATCTCAGAAATAGCAGCTGAAAATTCTCAACATCAAAAGATGTTCACGAACTGATAATGTAATGATAAAAACGCCTGCAAATGTCTAAGTCACAAAATACATTACAACGAAAGCATGACTGACAAGTCAATAAGGCAATCATTCAATGTGGTTCCCCCCTAGACATCAGAGCATATTGTGAGGCGTCTATTGAACAAAAATAAAAAAAAAATACCTCCAAAAGAAAAAGAAAACTAAAATAAATAAAACATTCTGCAACAAATAAAGCCCGTTTCAGGAGTTCAGCATGAAGGAATGTCAGATATTTGCATATATTTCGCGCAAATTAAGAATGTGAGGATGGCGGAAGGGCTATATTTGGGAATTTTCTTTATGCATACTTCCGATACATGTAAATATGCATGTGAAGTCAGCGTTTGATTGTCTACACATGTCACAGCACTGACAATTAAAGATGGACCCTCGTTACAAGTCCTGTGATGAGCAACATGCTGAATATATATGAATTTCTCTCAGTAATAGATGAGGCAAAATTTCACTTTACTGACTGACAATTGATCTCATTAAAAACTCATTGCATTCTCCCCGTCTAATTGGATATTCCACATTTCTTAACGAGTTTCGTCTCTGGAGCCCTCGTGTTCTTAAGAAACAGGTCAGACATGTTTGCATGTGTAGAACACGGCTTGTGCTGACGGAGACAGCCAGCAAATTGGCATGAAGGAAAAGACTGGCATGACAACATGACTGACACCAGGCCGTCTGGCTGGCATCGCCAACGGTACAATTTATTCATTTGCCCGACTGCGACTTAAGGGGCTAATTTGCCAGGAATATAGACGAGAGTTTATAAATAAAACAGTTCCCTTCATCTGAATTTTATGCAAAAATTAAAAGCTTTATTTCTCCATCATGAAAAAAGAAAAAGAAAGTTAAAATGATTCATCCCACAGCACAAACCACAAACCACCTGTGTTTGCTTTAGTTTGTAAGTCACAATTTTATACTTAAGGGTTTTTTTTTTTGTTTTTTGTTTTTTTTTATTTCCCCCTCATCAAATCCGCTTAGATTTATTCTTTGGTAGGACGTCATTTAACTCCTGCAAAGGTCCTTGATGCTAGTCCTTGGCTCTGCCGGCTTTTATATGCTAGCCTGGTTTACAAAGTTACATTCAATGAGTTTTCTATAGAAGCTGTGAACCATAACAAGCAGTTTTAATTGCCCCACATAGGAAGCCACATCACTATTAATTCCTGAGCTGCACTGTAAAATAAAACCGTTGCCTTTGCAATCTATAGCGCTATTACACCTCTCGGCTATTTGGCTAACTTTGCTTTGCGATACCCCAATGCAATTAATTATATTTTTTTGATGTTAATAGCCCCTGTCAGTTTCAAGATGAACTTCTCTTTGATGAATATTTAAATTATATTTGAATAAAAATAATCTTGGTTACATTTCATCTTCAGAAATCAGCACCGCTTAATAAAAGGTTTTCCCGGTAAAAGTGATAAATGGCTACATGAACACAGGTATAAAAATTCTATATCACCTTGGTAGTTGTGAAGTCTCACAACAGGGATAAAATAAACCTCTGCCGTTCTAGGACTATAAATGGCTTCCATTCGGGTGCGGGAGCAAACAACAGAGAACAATTACGATTCTCTGCGCTATGAGATACTAACGAGGTCACTTTCAACATAAGTAGACTTATTTATGCCCATGTAAAACAATAATATCACATGTTCCATTAATTTTATTCAGTAAAGACAGCCATTTTGTAAGTTGAAAATACATATTACAATGCAGCCAATCAAATTCCTACGAACCCCAGTCACATGATCAAAGTCATTTGCTCCAAAATGGCTACCTCAGCTAATACTACATGGCAAGGCCACAAGTAAAGGCATCAATTTGGGTTAAATATACGCAATAAACAGTAAAAAGATTTTGAAAATACTGTAGTGTACTTTTTTGCCAATATGTTAATCGTCATTTTTCAAAAAAAATCACTTTATACAGAGCTGCTAAACAAAATGATAATTTATTATATAATAAATATATTAAAAAGAGGCATTAAAACCTGATGCTAAAAAATAAATAAAAATCCTCTTTGTCAAAGATCATTATGTGATGATATAAGTTACTAGTCAATAAGCGTATAACAAAATGGTTTCCAATTAACGGCTCTCTCATTAGGTCTACTGTCCCACTCGATATAAATGGTAATTAATCATCCACAAAAAAGATTGAATATTCAAACTACTTATAGGTCAATATTAAGTGATAGCGCCCAGGGGCACATATTGACAACATAATGCCGTAATGACAGACGCCCCCCCCCCCGTAATCCTTTACAGATGCTTTGGCTAAGAAACTTATGTCAAGGCACAAAATATAGTAAATATATACACCACTATTCAGTGTAAATAAGGGATTTTTTTGTTTTGTTTTAAAGACCAGGGAAATATTAACCTTGAAGTTTTAACCTTCTTTATATTTATTTAAAGAAAAATAAATCACATTATAAGACTAAATTTGAGGGGGGGGGGGCAAATGCTTCACTTATGAGGGAAAAGCACTTCTGAAATGGAAAGAAAGTGAATAAAATGTGACCTCTGAGAGCTAAACGTATAGACAATGACTGCAAGCTTTTATCGCAATACGGTAATCTTCTGATGGCTAACCGAGAACATTTCTTTACACACTAAAGAAACATATTACATACCCCGAGAATCATTCAGAGTATAAACCCATTATAATGGATTGCTACTAATTAATAAGATAGGATTTTAGTTGACTGTTGCGGGAAACATCTGTAGGCAATAATACATAAAATACATAAAACATAAAATAATACATAAAACCTATTGACTGCTTTGAATTATAAGAAGATTTTTCAGGGCAACGATGCTTCAATATAATTAAAGTCTGTAAAATTCTGTGTCAATTAAAGATCCCAATGTACTCCCC
>WWET01001538.1:178228-190096 GCA_011038615.1 Limnodynastes dumerilii | reverse complement strand
GAAAGAGTGGTCCCCCTATGAACCAATAAGATTTCAATGGGGAGGGGATGATTGAGAGAAGGGAAGACATAGGGTCAGGCTGCGGGGAAGGGAGACTTAGGGTTAGGCTGCGGGGAGGAGAGTCTTAGGGTTAGGCTGCGGGAGGAGAGGGCTTGGGTAATGGAAGGGGAGGGTTAGGGTAAGTATTAGTATAAGGGTTGGAGTAGGGGAAATAGAGAGCGTCGCTTACATGACTGCAGTAGGGCAGGTAATAGGGTCTCAAAAAATGGCTGTTCTCTTTCTCGGGGAGTACCGGTTACCCACTATGGAATCACATCAAGCCCTTTGCATCTCAAGTAGACACTTACCCACAATCTATCTATTTTTTAAGATTTTTTGTTGTTGTTGTTTACATATTTGTGCATTGAGTTTAAGGTGCATTTTATTCATATGCCATTCAGCCACAAAGCTATTTTATCATGTCCTCGGCCATATGTCATTGTACCTCTTTACAGCCTTCCCCAATTGCCCTGAGTACCAACTGATGGTGATTCAAGTTGCCCCCATGGTTGAGAAGCACTGTTCTACAGACTATGTATAATAGGTGCGTCAGACGATATTTGTACCTTTGTGACATGATTTTATAGGCATCTGGAAGATGGCAGTCGGTGTTCTCCATCTGAAAGGGGTCTGCGTCGCAGATCTTGTCGTCCGTACGACCATAGTTGGCACTTTCTATCATAATGACATCGCTTCCTGGACAACGGAGGTCAATGGGATATCCTTCGCACGCGAGTTCCCGCCGCACCAGTCCAAAGGGGAGCGCTGCTCGGCTAAAAGCTGAAAACGGAGAGAAGAGGACAAAATTGTAATCACAGATGTAAGAGATAGCCTTCAAAAAGAAAAAAAAAACAAAAACCAGTATACAGGATAGTCAGAAGAAAATAATTTGTAGATTACATTTCTGCAGTGGAGGAAGCCATTTTGAAAGCCTACCCAGTGATATGCGAATACCGAGCCGAATACAGATTTATTACTGACAGCTGAATTAGACGCTTGTCAGTTCGTATGGCCCTGAATCAGGTCCACTGATATCACTTTTTACGGTCAGTGAGGTCACTAGTTCCTAGTGAGCCAATAAGCTGCACTGTCATTAGTATTCAACAAAATGGCTGCCTCCAGTGTGTAAGTAGCAGGTAGACATTTTAATAGAGATATTATAGCCTACAGAATAAAACCCCGGTAAAAAGGTTCAGATGATTAATGGAATGACTGACAATTTTAAAAAGCCAACCCATTTGAAATGACCACCAATAATGGGTGCATCTTGGCTCTATCGTTCAATGAGAAGAGAAGGGCAGTCATAGGTTAATGGAGTATATGGTGGTGGAGGAGAGAGCAGTACTAAGTTCTGGCTGAAGGCAGCAGTAGATGCCTAAGACGTCGTTAATGTACAAACAAATAACAAGCATGACAAACAAAACCTGATGTATATATTTTAGGCTAGTTCCCATCACAACTTTGCCTGCTCGATTATCCCCCTGACGGTATACTCCTGTTTTCCTAGGCTCATCTGCACAGTATCGGGCCGGAAAATACCCCTGGGTACTCACCACTGCAGCTTAGTGCTAAATACACACAATGCATAACATCTCTGCACTCTATGGATACACACACATGATACAGTAACCTTCATTACGGTCTGGGTTTCGGAGTCATTAAATGGCCAAGAGCATCGGCTTTATTTTTATGAAAAGGACTTATTTAAATGCATTTTGAACAGATAAAAAGAAAAGCAAATAACTAAACAAAAATAATGAGAACACTTGAAAGGAAAAAAAATTGTTTTTAAATAAAGCTTTGGTTGTTATGGAGAGTCTAGAATACCGTACTAATATTTGGAACTCTGGAACTCGAGTGATTGTTCCGAGAAGAACTTTATTTATAAGCTTTACATGTAACAGAGCACATTTTGCAAGCTGCAGCTCAATTAGTCCAGCCACTGTGACCAATGAAGAAAAATCTGCAAAGGGGCCTTAAGGGGTGAATCAATAGAGCAGCTTTTGTGTGTGTGCCCCCCCCCCTTTCAATTAACCCCAGATCTGCCAGATTAATTTTTACTTTTTTTAACTGATTCCTCTCTAGGCTCACGTTCAATTCTAAAACGTAAAAATCAGGCCAGCAGACAAAATTCAGAGGATTTCGGTTGCAACCAGATCTGCCACAAAACAATCTGATTTAACCTCTTAGGATCCAAGCCGCAGAATGCCACCCCACTTACAGTCACACAAATATCCGCAGGAGAGAGGGAAAGCGACAGGGGGAGATCACACTCCTCTCTTGTGTGGACTGACAGACCACCCCGCACATAAAGGGGGTCTGGATCAGGTCACTGCTATGAAATGTATTGGGTACAAAAGACAATAAGTGAATAATAAAAAAAAAACAAAAAACGTATAATAAAAAACAGACCTAAAATAAACAAAATATATATATTTTAAAACAATAAGTAAAATATCTTGTGATCAATTAAATTAAATTATTTTTCTAGAGAACCACGGTCTCTATGATACAGCCAGACAGTTAAGAGAGACCATGTAAAGAGAATTATTTGTGACCACTAATTATTCATGATAAATATTACAATTTAAATCAGGATTACCATGGCTCGTATGCTCCTGATATTTGCAGATGAATATGTATACTCGATGTACCATAGCAAATCTGACATTGTAGTCTCATTTAGCCGAATGCAGGCTGCATAAGCGCTCTTTCAAAGCCTCCTTTTTAGACTCTTCGACTTCCTGCTGTGTCTGCCTTGTGTCTTACAAGCCGGAAAAAAGCAGCCCAGAGAAAGGCAATCGCTTTCCTCGTATCCCCAGTCTTTGTCAGATACTTTTGGCTTTGCCAAGTACGGGAAGATTCACTAAGCTGCGCGAAAGGAAAGTTGGAGATGGTGCTCATAGCAACCAATCAGATTCTAGCTCTCGCTTTCCTATGACATACTATAAAATATCAGCTAGAACCTGATTGGTTGCTATGGGCAACATCTCCCCTTTTATAATACCGCAGCTTAGTAAATCTGGCCCTAGACGTTTATTAGGGAATTAACCGTGAAAATACAATAAAAGACTGGTTCATGGTCAGGGGTCAGACTCCAGACTTGTGACCCTCCAACATGACCCATTCCATTAACTACAATATAGTCCGCTCCTGAGCTTCCAACTGTCACTCACCTGGTTTAAATGAATTAACTGATATTTAAAAAACTTTTTTGCCTCTTTAACAAAGGTGGTTTCCATGGTAACTGACCGTTGGAAACTGAGGAGCAGAGTATTTTGTACCTAATGGAATGGGTCATGTTGGATGGTATGGGCTTGTCTATATAGTAGACAAACAGAGGGAGGGCATTCTGGGACTTTTAGTGCCACGTGAGGGATGCTGCTTTATGGTAACACAGGGCCGGATCAAGAATGACGCCACCTGGTCATTTTCTGTACGCTGCTGATCCTTGTAGTTCCCCAACACTTAAAAAAAAACACTAAGTTTGTCACACAGTTCATTTCTAGCTAACACACAGGTGACTGCCCCCCCCCCCCTCGCCCTCCCGTCAGCAATGGAACAGCTTACGTCTTCTCCAAAGGGGGTACAGCACCCATATAAAGTTTTTAATATGCTGTGTAAGCAGGAAAGCAGGATAAGCGACAGGAACGAGCTAAAACATTGCGGGGGCATTCAACAAACCTTTACTGAGCGGATTAAACCTTTAACGGGCCAATTAGGACGAAAGATATCGGTGTACGTTAAGACAAACGCAATGTTGTTATGCAGTCCTGTAGGGGCCACAAGGGTGATATACACACTGGGCTCTGTAAAGGACTTTCCACAATTAGCTCAGGAGCTTCTTTTTTACAGCATAAGAAAATTCTAACGAGTAAAACTTATGTCATGTGTTTAATTGCCATAAAATATGGCCCCAGTGTACACGGCAGACTCCCGCTGCCCGGTGTGTCACCAGGAATAATCCCAGCTGATTAGTCAGCACTTCACAGGTACTGGATCTGTGACAAGACATATGAGCGATGGACTAGATCTGACCAGAGCCATGATCTCTGATTTTTTCTGTCATTTGTAATACTTAAGCATTGTGACACCAGTAAAATGGACGCCGTTTGTCTGGAGAGTAAATGAAATTGTCAAGTTTAGCATTGAGTCAACAACAAAAGTAATTAAAATATTCATGCTAAAAATATAAAAAGAAAATAAATAAAAACGCAATAACACGAGCGTCTACAAAATAAAAAACGTGCACACCGACTTCTGTTATATGCTATAATTGGCACAATATAGAAGCATAGAAAGTGATGGCAGATAACAGCCACACCCCTATTCCGTCTGCCCAGTTGTTTAAAACGGTAAACTCTAAGGGCCAAATTTACTAAGATGCAGGTTTGAAAAAGTGGAGATGTTGCCCATGGCAACCAATCAGATTTTATCGGACATTCTCTAGTATGTAAAAAGAAAGTGAGAGCTAGAATCTGATTAGTTGCTATAGGCAACATCTCCAACTGCAGCTTAGTAAATCCGGCTCTAAATTTTGTTTGAGATTTAGGATATCCTTATAATTATCCCATATGCTTCTGTTCAAGTCCCTCCCTTTTCCACAAAGGTGGAATACCAGACTGGTGTGTGCAATGATTATTTGCATGCTCCGTGTGAATGATAACAATGGTGCTCTATAAATTACAGTTCGGATCAGAATCAGACTCTGTGATTCTAGTGACTGGATTCAAAAAACAAATACAAAAAATAAACCATAAAAAGACTCCAAAACATTTATTAGGGCAACATGATGGCTCAAGTGGCTAGCACTTCTCCCTCACAGGTCATGAGTTCAATTCCCAGCCAAGGCTTTATCTGTGTGGAGACTTGATCTGTTCTCCCCATGTGCATGTGGGTTTTCTCCGGGTGCTCCATTTGCCTCCCACACTTTAAAATTAACCCTTGCCTTTCTGTCCTTGGGATTTACACTGTAAGCTTCAATTAGGCAGAAACTGATAGGAATGATTGTTTGGATTAGGAAGCGCTTCTTAATATGATGGCACTTTGTAAAAATGTGTTAATAAATAAAACATCCTACAAGGCTATTAAAAAAAATAAAATAGAAAAAACAAAAATAACCAAAAAATAAAAACCCACAAAAGTAAAAACAACACAAAACTTTCTGGTTGATAGTTACCAGCAAAATCTGAAAAGAAGCTATAAACAGCCTAAAATGCTATCGCTACTAAAAATCTGATCCCGTGGCTTTTTAGCTGTAGAAAATCATCAAACTAAGAGCAAAAACAGCACTGGTTCCGAGCAAGAGAAGGATTCCATGTTTCCATAATTATTATTGTTATTCAGAGAATCGAAGCCACTACTCTGGCAGAACGACATTAATGAATATATGACTGCATGCGCTAATATCTTGCCATTTAATGAATATTAGTTTCCTTAAAGAGCCATTAAGTCGATTGCGATAAATGAATCCGAACAAGCAAATACAAGCCGCTTCTAGCGATATCTTTGATCATGATCCCTGTAAAAGAAATCCCATAAATGTACCACAATTAAGTGATACAGCTATCTCCGTTTACATGGGGGCTACAAAGCCAGGTATATTAATAGGGATTCTGCACAGGGAATGCAGCTGCCAGTACATACAGCCCATTTTCGGCAATGATAAAATCAAAAGCTTAATTTCGGCTGCACCATTGCTGACGGCTTTTAATTAAGAAAATCAACATCCCGAAACGGGTACCATGTCAAATACTCTTATTTCAACAAGGGGCCCATTCTGGTTAGGGTTAAGCTGCAGGACAGGAAGGTTTAGGGGTAGGCTCTGGAGAGGGGAGGGGTAAGGTTAGGTTACAGGATGAGATTGGTTAGGGTTAGGCTCTGGAGAGGGAGGGGGGGGGGTAAGGTTAGGCTGCAGGACAAGGATTGTTAAGGTTAGAGTTAAGCGGCAGAGAGAGGGTTAAGGTTAGGCTACAGGACAGAAATGGTTACGATTAGGGTTAAGCTCCGGAGAGAGGGTTAAGGTTAGGCTACAGGTCAGAGATGGTTAAGGTTAGAGTTAAGCTCCAGAGAGAGGGTTAAGGTTAGGCTACAGGACAAGGATGGTTAAGGTTAGGATTAAGCTCCAAAGAGAGGGTTAAGGTTAGGCTACAGGACAGAGATCGTCACGGTTAGGGTTAAGCGCCGGAGAGAGGGTTAAGGTTAGGCTACAGGACAGCGATGGTTAAGGTTAGGGTTAAGGTTAAGCTGCAGGACAAGAATGGTTAAGATTAGGGTTAAGCTCTGAAGAGAGGCTTAAGGTTAGCCTGCAGGACAAGAATGGTTAGGGTTAGGGGAGAGTTAAGGTTAGGCTATGGGACGTGGACCTGTCTCGTCATGGTGTCCACACTGCCTAGTTTCAAGACACACCACGCCTCTACACATAGCCTGCATTTTACAATAAGGATGAACCGAACCCATAGTTTGAAAATAAGAGGAAATCAAGTGGAAAGTTCCACCTGGGCAAAACCATGTGACATTGCAGGGGAGGCAAATTTCCTCTTAACAGTATTAGGGTTGAGAGGCAATGTGTCCTAGCCCAAGTCTAAATAACAGTGTAAAAGTAAAGCTGGTCAGTTTCTGTGCGTAATATGCAAACGTATTCTCTCTGCATAAAAAGAATAAAATAATTTCAATTCCCATGAAACTGGACGTGGTTTGGCTCATGTGTAACTTTCCACCTGTTTTCCTCTTATTTTCACACTCTGGATGCCGTCTGATGGCATTTCAGGAGATTGTAACCCGTGCAGATGAAAAACAAGTATTTCAGCATTCAGCAAAAAATGGATTAAATTCCACAACACTCTTCAGAAATAAAAGCGCTTCCTTCCCTTACAGAGGACCGGTTACCCCAAAATGACCTTATGTGCTTGTGTTATTGTTAGCGCACGGCAATTAATCAGGGGAGAATTTGGTTATTTTTATTAGCCGGTCGCCCTTAAGTCCCAGGGATAGCTTCCAGAGAGCAGAGGCGATAAACAGAGACCCAAGTCACTATTTAATGCGGCTTTCAGGGAAGAGTCTCCCGGTAGCCATAACAATGGTATTCAGACTTGGAAGTGAAAGACCTTATGGTAATCCCTTCCTCTAATTAAATCAGAGAATGAGAGTCTGAAGTGGTAAATAATAAATCACAAAGAATCCGCAATCTGGTCGCCATGGAAACCGCTGCGTCGGGCAGCCATAATTGCTGTGATCTGCACCTTGCCCTCTCCGACACCGAGCCTGATCTTGCATTCTGGTCATAAGGCTTGAGAAAGTAGCTTCACTAGGCCCCTCTCAAGCCATCGTGTAGCATGCATTGAATTCAGCCTGACTGAACAGGAGCGTTTCATTCAAGGCCATCTTGCCAGCGTCTGTAGTCAGTAATTAACTAGAACGCTGCAGTATATTCACATCAAGGCCTCTATTGGAATCAGAGGCGAGCTATTTAAAGTTGCCCCGGTGGAACACACCAGATGTGTTTACAAAAAAGATCCTCGCTGGATGCGGCAGCGCTCACCTCCTGCTTCCCCTTGCGACGGGTGACCTTGAAACACAATCCTTATTTCTCATTGACCTAAACAGAAATGCTGCTATCTGTCAAACAGGGGTCTTCAAACCACTTGTGCTGCAGTCTGCAGGTTGTGTGTACAGTCATTCCCCGTCAGCCGACAATCACGATCCAATTTTCTTTGTACAAACATTGAGGTGACATCAAAATAAATACATGCGATGGTGCTATTTAAGACACATGCAAAGTGTTAAGTGCATTTAAGCCGTGCTTTCAAAGGGATCATTCACACACAAAACTCAGCAAGGATTCAGATGATCATGTTTCTCGGAGTTTAAAGCAAGGTACACACTTCTTCTCTTCAGAGCCATCTCCTGGCTAGACTGTTTACGCATTCCTACAGCAGACCAAGGTCACTCACATGACTCACACTTGTCCAGATTTACAGAAGACCTTCCACCTGCATCTGCTGAAAGGATTCTGTCACCCTACACACTCTTCCAATCTTCGCCAGACCAGGGGCCAGATTGACTAAGCTGCGGGTTTGGAAAAGTGGAATTGTTTCCAGTTCCAGTTCTCACTTTCCTATTACATAATAGAGAATGTCAGCTAGAACCTGATTGGTTGCTATAGGCAACATCTCCACTTTTCCAAACCCACAGCTTAGTTGTGTGGCCAACAGCTGTCACTCACACACAAGGGTGGGAAGAATTGGATAACGCCGTCCCTTTAATTGGCAGTCGGGGGTTTCCTGATTTTTAACTAGACGGCCAGGATTGGATGTTTCCAGCTGTCCTTTGAGCGTACACACTAATCCAATGCCAGGCCAACGGGACAGCCAGAGGTCGGATAGGATGCAAATGGGATAAATTGCTTAAGGATCATGAGGAGGTATGAGATACCCTGCCTCGTGATTGTGTCATACGAGAGTGAACCGAAGAACTCAAGAATGACTTTTTTTTTTTTTTTAAATAATTTTTTTGAAGTTTTTGTTTTTTTTAAATAAGTTTTCTGAAGTTGTTGAATGATTCAGAATTAGGAAAAGCTAAAGTCAAATCTACATCTCGGATTAATCAAGTTAACCTGTAGGAGCAGGCAAATAAAAAATATGCCCACAACTGAAAAGAGAAATTTACTAGTTCAAGCCTAAATTGTAGCGTAACATTTAAATAGAACGATTTAGTATTTGTGCAATAAGTAAAAGCATATTTTCCCTACCTGCAAAGAAAAAAAAAAAAAATTGAATTTGCCCCCTCCCGTTGCCAAATCCTTATCCCAGATGTAAATTTGCCCTTTCAGAATTTTTTTTACGGTTCCTTCTGATTCTGAACCAGCCCCAATGTGAGTAGAAGTGAGGTGTACAGAAACAACCAAGGTTAGTTACTATGGGCCTGATCCAGAACTACGGCCGCCGTCGTGGTTACGATGACCATATGCGTAAGATTGTCAGTTTTAGTTATGGAAACTCGTTCCTTAGGATCGGGCGTACCTAACTGTTGCGTAGTTACGGTTGAGGGGGCGTTCCCCGTCGTAACTACGCAATAGTTAAGGAAGGAAGGCAGCTCCGATAAAGTTAAGGCAGAAGGGGGGGGGGGGGGGATAAGATAATGAGGGAGGGTGGATTTGGGCAGTTACGCTGCTGTGGCCGGTTAGGGTAACCTTCAGCCGGCGTAACAGTGTGTAATTACGCCGGCCACAGGGGGAGTGTATGTGCATTAGTACGCACAACGCATCGGCGGAGGTCTGGATCAGGCCCTATGTGTAAATAAAATAAAAGCATCTGTTTATGATGAATTTATATTAGCAAAAAATTCTTTAAAAAAAAATATATATATTATCATACTTCTAACAGATCACAAAGTCACATAATACCTTGCATTCTCATGCCTTATATAAAAGTACTAAAACAAGCATACAGAGCCTGTTCACACCTATCAGCTGTTAATCCACATTTCAGAAGCTAATTAACGCCTAAAAAAAGCGCATTAAAAATGGATGCATAGATTTTTTTTTATAGGCTTGTTCCCCACTTTGCCTTCGAAAAATTTTAATACCAGGTTAAGTTTGTATTGGCAAAAGCGTGCCTGTAAAAGCCATTTTCTACCGCCATCTAAGTGTGAACGAACACTTACAATGAATCCGTTAACTGAAATCTGAGGAGACCGCTATTTTGGGGTGTAAGGCTATAAGGTCACTAAGATTCAGTGACATCACATGAAATGCTGCCCACTCTAGAACTTGCATAGAGAAAAACAAATATATTTCAATTTCTTTATTCAGCTACTTGTAAACTAATGCCAGCAACACTTGAGCTAACATCCTCTTCCCACAACCTAGATCTGATGACGATGGGAGAAATAGGGCACCAATACTTTTGGGCAGTGAGGAAGATTTCAATGAAATAAAGGATTGCCAATAAAGTTATTTAAAAGTTTTCATAGTGAAAAAAAAACACAGCAGGTTCTAGAACATGAGTCTTGGTTGCTACTGGCAACACCACACATTATATTATTTTTAAAGAAACTATAGTAAATCTATCCCAACAAAAGAATAGAATGAAAGTTATTGTCCATAGCTATAGGACACTGAGAGCAGTGACTGAACAAGGTTGCTAATAGGTAGGTAGTTTATTTTATATATTTAGATTTTTACTTTTTGCAAAGGGATTTTGCTCTCACAGATTCTCCTTTTGGTTAGGGTTCTGAGGCACATGAACTTCTACACCTGCCAATTGTGGTTTTTTATCACCAGACACTGTTTTACAAAAGAGGACCTGTCATTCCCCATTAATGCCATGCCGGGCTATGTCTTTGTACTGACAGTAGCAAGGCAGCTGCTTGTAAATGTAGTACAGTCCCTGGGCAGAAGCCCATTATTCTACACTTCTATCTACAAGGTCACTCGCTGGGGGGTGAGAAGGGGCATTTTTTTGTTTTTTGGGTGGCAGGGTTGGGGGGGGGAGGGGCACGGGTTAAAAAAAAAATAAAGGTTTTGCAGCCTGTGGTATAAATGAAATCACAATCTCAGCTCCAGTGCCCCAGTTTTGTGACACCAGTATTTCCCGCAGAACATTTCTGCTACTGGTCTCAGGGCAAATGCAATCCAAAATAAGGTAGATTTTCAAAAGTGGGATTTTATAATCCTAAATACATCCTGTAATGAGTTTTCTTTTTTACTTAATCAAGTACAGTATTTTTTTTTTTATTATTCAAATTTTCTAAAGCAAGAATAAAACATGGATTTAATTGCAATACAGGATTAGGGAGAAAACAGATTATTTTACACCGCGTGTCGACAGCGCCAATAAAACGTTCCCACAGAGAATACTTTGGCGTAATCTGATTGCATGCTACCTTCGCATAGGAGGCATTTTCTGATGTGTCGGACAATTATCTGAAGACTATGATTAAAAGCTTGAAACGGGGCCCATTCACCAACTTCCAGGGCCGATAGCTAGGGTGGAGAGAGAGGTGGGGGTCGGGAGCCTTTGAAAAATAATATTATCAGCCGTATTTAAATATCTCCATAAAGATTCGAGGACACAGAAGACGTTATAAAACGTGTACAAATGTGAAGAAAGTGCCTTTGTTCTAAAGAATATCCTTGTTGCTTTTTTTTTTTCTTTTGGTGGCAGAAGCACATTTACAGTGATATAAAAGAACTATTGATATTCACAAACATCAGTGTGGTGAAAGTTTGAGAAAATAGTTTCTCGCTTGCAAAGAAAGTACGGTATTCTTCTTAGGAACCACAATAAAAGACAACACATCATAGGAAATAAACAGGTCATAGGTTCTATGGAGAGTAAACAAGGACGTATATATATTCAACAGGTCCTTCTAGAAGTCACATTGTAAATTATGTTCAGTGCCCCCTTTATGAGCCTTTCGCCGTCTAAAATGGCTTCAAAAACGGAGGACAATGGCTGGCACCGATTTAAAACGCATTCAAATGCAAACACCATAAAGCAGGTCACGCCACAATAAATAACAAGTTACAAATTGGGGAGACTTGGATTCCAGGCTCAATGGTCATTTAATGTGTTGCCGTTGCCCAGACAACGGTGAAAGCAGCCATTTTATGGGCTAAAGCAAAATTTCCAAGAGTGCGGCCAAGAACTGCTGACATTATGAGGTGCCCGGTGACTTTACAGGTCACATGACCACTGGCTCAGACGCCATTCAGACTAGCCAGCGGGCTCCTTGACTTTATAAGTCAAGCTCAACTGGCACAGGCACCCTTCTGTTGGCAGGGCTGTTACCATTGTCTATCTGTCTGGAAGTAAACACAGGGTCAGC